>CBVK0103036179.1:0-12201 GCA_900067695.1 Picea abies | reverse complement strand
GTGTGGGCAGGAACTTAGACATTGTGTCTCCGAGGGCACACTAAGTGAGCCGGACTTAGCTCACGTTTGCAAGTGTGCATAAGGGCGACAACAGGGGGTTGGCTTGGCCAATCACTCTCCCAAGGTGTAGACAACAAAAATTTGCTTGAAAATGAAAGAGGAGGTTAAAGAGATAGCTACCAATCCCTTTGGAGGGTTTTCTAGTGTTGTGTGGACTTCTTGATGTAGCCAAGTCTCTCCAAATCAGATCTGAACCTGCAAAAACAGCAAGGTTTCCCTTGCTAGGAGAGCTACACACAACAATACAAGCTTGGAAAAATTTTGCCCTTTTGGGCAAAATTTTTCTTTAGAAATTCTATGAAAAATTAAGTTTTGATGACCATAAGACTAAGTATGCTAGCTGAAATATGGGCTGCAACAGAAATATATAGAGAATGAGCAATAGAGGAAGAATTCTTGGAGTGTATGAAAGTCCCAAAGAATAGACTTTTTCTCAAGGCACTTCTAATGAAACCCTTGAGGTCCAACCTGCAAAAACTCAACACAATAGCATGCATACAATGGATAATATGGAGGGTTAAACTAATAAGTGAAATACTTGCACATTATCTAGCTAACCACATATATAGATTCACAAGAGTACATTTGCAAAACCTACTTAAATAAAATACTTTTCCAAAGATCCAATCATACATGCATCATATCAAATTGAAAAGATTATACCTCATATGTTTGTAAGAACACAAATACTTGTAGATCTTCCCAAAATATCTGCCAAAGTTTCCTTTATTATTGCTTCAAGAAGAGGGATATTGGAGAAATACTTGCTCCAAAACCCTAGAAAAGAAAATGAAAATGGATGGAAAAGAGAGAGAGAGAGAGTGGAAAATCAAGTAGCATAACAATAGCTCAAGATATGGTGAGTTGGGGAGGAGAAATGAGATCTATTTATACTTGGAGAGGTAAACCTACCTCTCTTGGATCAATGCCAAGTGTCCACCACCAAGAATGAGAGTAGATCTCAAGGCTAGGGAACACATCTAGGGTTTGAAAGCTAGATCTAGGGTGTAAAAAAATGTAGGAGGTGTTGGGATCAAGCAAAGAGGTGTGGGAGGCCTTGGGATTGATGCCAATGAAGGTGAGAGGTCTCAAATAATTTTTAAAAAATCATTTGTGGAATTTCTAGAAGAGGGGGGAGTAACTCCTCTTGGAGGGGGTAAAAAAAGGGTGAAAATGAAGGAATGGAGGGGGATTAATGAGAAAAAAGGAGTGGGATCACCCTAGGAGGTGATGTGGGGGTTAAAGGGAGTCATAACTTATGAGAGGGGGCCCCAAATAAGTCACAACAACCTCCACCAAGGAAAAACGTCAATCCCCCTAGGGGGGCATGATTTTTGAGTGTAGAAGGTGGGTAAGGGGTTAGAATAGGTTGGAAAAGGTTGGGAGGCTAAGGTTATGCTTAGGGGGTCTCTCTCTAACCATCATTTCAACATTTCACATCATCTAACTCATTATTACAAAATTTTGACATTTCGGCAATGTCACTTAGCAATTAAAATTGTTGTTTTAACTGACTGACACTTCGGGTGGACAAATGCATAGCAAAACTTGTTCGACTGAGCTGAAACTTGGTCCATGGGTGTAGGGGGTGCCTTTCCATTTCTTTTGAGCTCAAATACCCCTATCAAAAACCCAATGACCTAGTTTTTACAGTAATTGCTCAAAAACATTTAATTAATTAAATAATTAAAATCCCAACCTTAGGAAAATTAATTAAATTTAATTAATTAAAAAAAAAACCTATCTAGACTCGACGAAATTCCGCGAAACTTTCTACAATGTCTAACATGGTCATTTACATCATTCCTAAACAATAGTTACCAGAGGATGAGACCATTAGAACGTCGTTCACCACTTTGGAGGAATTATTGCAAATGTGAGGGAAAAACTCATGGGAAATCAACCAGGCTGAAAAACCCAATTGACAACCTGAGGATAAAAAACCCTCGGTGAAATGAACTCTCCCAATAAAAACATCCCAAGGTACCTGACCTAACTATGATCCATGCAGACCTATTACATTATTAAACCACGCAGGGGTGCGAAAATTCCGTTTACAAAATTTTGTGCTGGAGGCATAAGATGCCCAGTAGAACCAAACTGTCTTCAACATACTTGCATCTGATGATGCATATCTTCATGGCACATGGAGTTGACCCCCTAGTTGAATAGGCGGTCAACACACTTCTTGTACAAAAGGAATCCAAAATGTTGGAAACCCATTTAGGGTTGTGGTTACAAGCTCTTTGTCACTAATGACATCTCCAATAGCTGCAAGCTGATCTCTGATCTGAGAAATGCTCATAAGATAAGATGTGACAGATTCTGAGTTTTCCATCTTCATATTACGAAGCTGATTTCTTAAGGTAAGATTTCGGCTAATGTATTTGCTTTCATATAACCTGTTGAGTGCTTCATACATTTGTCTTGCTGTCTATAGTTCAGATATATGAGGGATCAAGTGCTCCTTTATTGAATCTGACACGATTCTCTTTTCTTTCTTTTCATTCTTCTTATACTTGGTCTTTTGCTCTTCTTCATCTGGTTCTGGTACACTCACTGTAACATGTTCTAGGAGATCATTCTCGTCTAGAATCATCTGCAACCTATGCTTCCAAGATCTGAAGTTTCTAGATCCTTCCAGCCTGTCTTCTACCCTCATGCCGGTAGCCATTCTTTCTTGCAATAGAAACCCTATCCCTCCGGGCTATAGAAATAATAAAAAAATCAAATTTCTTGGATCTGAAAACTGAACTCACCAAAAGATGCGCTGGACTGAGGCGAGTATGCTGGTACAGTTAGATTTCTGAAAATCCAAATTTTGACCCTTGAAACTAGACTAGCGGATTTCTGGACTAGTGCTTCTGGTTTTCTGGTACTTTGTGAAAACTAGGGTTTCACTTTTCGGAAGATCTAGCCACTGAAAAGGTGCGCTAAAGATGATAAAGTGTTCCTTGAGGTAGGGTGCACCTTTCTAGATGGTTTTGAGGCTGAAAACCTTCTTTAATAAAAAGCCCTAATTTTCATGTACGACAACAGTGACGTTTTTTTTTTTTTTTTGCCTTTTTAATAATATTTCTATCTTCTTCTGTGAAAGATGCTCTCTTCAGCTTGGCTCTGAAACCATGTTAAAGTTTCTGCTATTATTAGGTTACTTTCAATTTACTAGATAACAATAGCATACATAGAATCATTGAGAGAAACACAATCACAAGAGTACACAAGCATTTATCCTAGGAAACCCTCAAGGGAAAGAAAACCCAACAAAACTTCCTTAATATAGATAGCCAATACAATGCCAAGACAATGAACCAAGCAATACCGAAATTCCTCTCCCAAGGATGCGCCTCTCTCTCTCTTCCTTCTTCCGGCAACTGGTAACTGCAGCTTCCTTCAATACTTGTGCACTAGATGAGTTGAGTGTGTGTCTAAATGAGGTGTTGGCCTCTCTTATTTATATAATTCTGGCACGTGTGGAAGTGTCTCTTCATTGGCAGGGCCGACTTCTTCTTCTGGGTGGTTATAACCACCTTTAATATATTTTGGGGCCGACTTCTTATTTAGCCTATTACAATTAGGGTTTGACCAATCTGCAAAAGAGGATTTGGTCAATTATAATGCCCGACATGATCAATATACAAAAGGGGATTGATCTAATCAATAATAAATATATTTTATCTTTATCCAATCTTTATCCACAAAAGGGGATAAGAATATTCTTTGCAGTTACACAATATTTTAACATAAGCCTCACCCTAAAATAATCTACTTCATTCTCTCAAAGAAGGATCTCTTTTTGACCCCATATGCCCAAAATAGTAGGCACTAGTGTTTTTCTCCATAAAAGTCAATCATTATCGCTGAAATTTACTACTTCAGTGTTAGGGTTTATTTTCTGCAAAATTCCATTAGTGATAGAAACCAAGACGTCTAGGATGTTTTGGCATACTATTGACCTAAACTCATTGCTGAAACCCTAAATTAATTTTCTGAAGTGTTATTACAGCCATCTAAGGCAAAACGTCTAAGGTTTTAAAGCTTATTTTCACTGTTGATTTTTCTGATTTCGTTAGTAAATAAAACCCTAATTTAACCTAGTAGTTAGCTCTATAGTTTACTGGATCATTTTATGATCAAAGTGCTATCTTTTCACTACTGAAAATTGACTAATTTACTGCTACTGAAAATTAACTGTTTTATTTTTGTTATACATTTACTATTGCTGAAAATTACATGTTTTGCCGCTGAAAATAATCTCTATACCATTAGAGATCATTTATTTTACTGCTGTAATAATTTTCTTATTGCCATTATCACTTTATTTACTTCTGATATTTCACATATTTCTTGCAAGCTTTACCTCTTCCTTAGACCTTTTCTTTACTCTTAGTGTTTTGGGACCCTACTGAACTCATACGTGACTTGGAAGGCCTCTTTATTTGGCTTGAGCCCTCAACACTTCAAATCTGGAAATTGTCTTATCCCACTACCTCATATTCACCTTCTTTATTTTACTTTGGTGTTAGTGTGAGTAGTCACCCAGGGGGCCTTAGACTTGATTGTGTCTTGCTTAAGAATTCTTGGAGGCTACTGGGGAAGCCTCCCTTGTGTTGGATACTATTCTTTCACTAAAGAGAGGGAAGTTGTTGACTAGGTGACAGTCATGACATCTTCCACGTTCCACTTGTCTTAGTGCCTTGTGAAGGCTTTGCACTTGGTGCAAGATTGTGTGGTAATCGTACTTACTATTGATCTGATTTTTGAAGTAATATATGCAACATTTCAAATAAAAAAAATCTTGAAAAGCAAGATGTGCATCCAAAAGTAGGCTGCAAACAAAATGAGCAGATTGTATAGTAGAAAGCATGCCACTTAGCAAAATAGAAGGCTGTATGGTAGAAAAGAAAGTCGTTCGATATAAATGTAGGTCGTACAACACAAAATTAGTCTGTGTCAAATTGGCTCAAAAGATTTAATTTCCTCAAAAAAAGAGAATTAATAAAGGAGAAAATAATAGAGAGAAAACATACTTGAAACATATCGCAATGAAGATACACCTCAATACAGAGACAAATACAAAGGCGGACTTTGAACAAGACCGGGATGAGAACCAAAATGAGGCTTTGATACCCACTGATACATGCACACGCAATGCAAGAGATAAGATAAGATAGTATATTTTTATTAATGTTCTAACAAATGACCACAAAAGTAGGTCAATGGGACTAAAAGAGCACATCTGGTGTAAGTACAAAGTAGGAGTGCAAAAGCAACTCCTATATCAACACTATCAAAAAGTAGAGAAAGATAAGGAACCAAGTATCTAGCTAAAGGAAAATACAAGAGAAGGTCCAAGTACAAGAGAAACACTAAAAACTGAATCTAGGTGCAGCACAAAAAGAGAGGAACTTGGAGAGGTAACTCTCAAATTCACTGTTTTTGCATTACTCTATAGTAGATATCTATGATACAAATTATGAAAAAATGGGAGACTGAAGACAATAATAGATTTTCATCTTTTTATAAAAGTAGCCACAACTATTGTTTTTCACATGAGAAGCACTAAAAATAACCTATTGCTGAAAAAAGATGATTTGTAGTGCTGACAAAAGATGTTAAAAATAGACATGCAGTACTTTTCATGATGGTCATCTATAAATATTTACATTCAATCTCTCTCTCTCTATGATTATGTTTAAGCTTTATTCAAACTAAAGCATGTTATGTCAGTGAAAGTAAGTAAATAATTTGTATTCATGCCTAGTTTCCTTTTTAACAAGTAGAAATATGTCTCAATAATGTAAAGTATCAACTTAATGACCAATTATTGGAGAATATTTTTTTGCAAATCATTTTGATAGATGGAATGAATTATAACTGGGCATAACTAGAAACATCCATTAGAGAATCAGTTATTTAAATGTTGAGCAGACTTGCAATGTGTCTGTTTAAGATGGTCGTTATGAAGTCATTTTAGGAACTATGTTCATATTTAAGACAACCAAAAAAAGATTAAGAGAAGAAAGTAATGCTGAATTTTCTTTTGAGTATGGTTGTTCCACTGAACTTGTATTCTAGGGATTTCCTTTTATGGATCTCTATGTAGATTATTTTGAGTTTTTGACTTGTCTACAACCATATGTGCTTTGATGTTTTGAATGTATTTAATTTAAGTTCCCATTTGGCAGGGATTTGAGCTTTAACAATTTGACAGGACGAATTCCAGATTCCTTAAGAAACGCGAGCTCTTTGAAATACTTGTAAGTAATCCATCAGGGAGACATTAAAAAATAAGGGCTATGCAGAGTTTTTATTTTAATAGACCATAATACGTATTGAAAGCCACTGATTCTGATGTTTCGATCATAAAAGAACGCTAGGATGGATGATTTAAGAGCAGTGTGTTTTCTTTTCAGGTTACTTGGAAGCAATCATTTGACTGGACAACTCCCTTCCTGGCTAAGTGCATCCGGAAAAAAAGTGTGAGTAATGTTCTCTTTACACATCTCAGTTTGGGTGAGCATTTAGTAAATTAGTATACACGATGCTATCACCTCGAAATTTCCAACCTATAAAGGTAACTAGAGTCTGGATAATATTAGAAATCAAACCACTGTCACCATGCTTGATTTCTCTCACTTTGAAGCTAGTGCTTGCTAACTTTAGGGGGGTATCCTTAAATGATCTAAGGGGCCTGTTACACCTCATATTGTATAAGGTTTCACATAGTGATTTTCATCACATTGATGGAGTTTGCAGCTAGTATCCATAGAGAATTTGGATGGATTGGGGGTATACACTTTCTTTCTTTGCTTGGAGATGCTACTTCTTGGTTGAGTTGGTGTTTGGGGTTGGAGAGGACTTGCTTCTCCTTGTTGGATGATCATGCTTGATGGCTTATGGTTGGTGCTTCTCTCACAGTTGCATGCCTTTGATTGATGGATTACCCTCTTGGTATAAATTTGATGGTTATGCTACCTCATCATGGTGTTGTCTTAGTATACTTGTTCATATGGAGAGTGCTACACCTTATTCATGTATATGGTTCAATCCCCCTGTTGACCACCTATTTCGACTAGGTGTCAACGTCATGTACCATGAAGACAAGAACCTTGTGGTATGACAAGGTTGAAGATATATGGCTTAGCAGGGCAATTTTGCCCCCAAAACTTCTTTTTCTATCTCTTCTTCTGCACGGAATGTCCACTCCCCTACGTGGGAATTTTTTGTAATGCAACATGTTAGCATGGGTCAAGTTTTGTAATGATTTAGTGGACTAGGAATTTATCATTAGGGAAGTCCTTTCATCGACTGGTTTTTTCCTTAGGTAATTAACTTTGCTTTTTCAGCGAATTTAATTACTTAAGTTTTTCACTCAATAATCCTCCAAAGTGGTGAAAGGCGTTCTAATGATCGAGCCCAGTAGGTGACTAAGGGATATAAGTGTTGTAAATGACCATGCTAGACATCTCCTAGAGTCTTGCAGAATTCCGTTAAGTTTTGATAGGTGTTTTTAATAATTAAATTTTCTCGTAAATTGGAATTTTTTAATTATTTTTAATGTAAAATGTAAAAATTTAGTTCTTGGGGATTTTGTTGAAGATTGAGTAGTTTTAGAAATATCCTTATTGTATTTGACTAAGACAAACCCTAAATAATGTTATTATATTATACATATTAATATGGCCCTATTGTGCCTTGACAATTAAATGTAATTTAATTGGGTAAATTGACAGGTGTAATGTCCCGTTTTTCCTAGGCAGTTGTGATACCGTGATGGTTTATACAGTTTCCCGTAAACCATTAGATGGATGAGCTAGGGAAATGATACTGGTAAAGTCACTTTGGAATTATAAAGTGAAAATTTAGGAAAAGTGAGTTTATTATTATTAAAACCCCTCTTTGAGGGTATTTCTCTCCAATTAATAATTAAATGAATATTTTAATGGAGAAAAGGACAAGTGAATGAATAAAAGGACGATTGAAGGGGAAAAAGGTATTATTGACTATTCATTTTGAGAAAATTGTTTTGGAGAAATCTTGCGAGCTTGAGGTGAGGGTTTCGAAACCCTTGGAGAGAAAATTCGGTTTCGAGGTTGAAACAATACCTTCCTAGTTGAATATTGGAGAAGCCATTCAGGCTTTTCATTTGCAAAGATTGGCATCATGATTTGAAGCACTTCATTGAAGAAGGCATTTTGTTTGCAGATTGAGTAAGAAGGGGCCTTTCCTCCTTGGCACGAGTTGGCATTTTGGACATTTCTGTGAGCTGGATGCCTCCCTCATTAGTTGCTGCATGTTACCCATTGGATATGAGTTGAAACTTCCCCAAGGCGTGGATCTCCTGGCTGGGCGTGACCTTTAGCTGGATTCTTTCCGGATTATCATCCAATTGCTGCGTGTTATCTCTTGATTGGGCCGTGTTTACACCATCAAGGCTGCGAGTTACATCTTGGGCTGCGTGTCTTTTTGTTTGGCTGGTCGAGCCTCCATTTCAGAGCTGCGTTTCCTCATTTGGTGCTGCGCGAGTTTGCAAGAGGAGACCCCTGCTGGTCGACCTCCTTTTGGTTGGCTGTCCTTTGCATTGTCAAGGGGTTTATCTTAGAGTTTGGGCTGCTATATAAATTAATCCAACATCAGAATAATAAACACAGGAGCCGCCATCCATCATCAGTTCGTGGGGCAGTTTGGGTATTTCTTCCTGGCTGTGTATGGTTAGAGTTTCCAAGCTTCCTATAGTTGATATCTCCTTCATTTTGAGAGGTACTTCTACCTCCTTTTTCTGCTTGTATTGGTGCAGCATTAATAATAAATAAAGAACAGTCATGGTTTGGTGAACTTGCTCGTCTAAATGAGAATGTCTTTTCATTATATTTTTATGGGTTTTGTTTAATATCAAAATACTACACTTTCAAAATACTACACTTGGCACTTCATTGGGGAGGCATAAGGGGTCAGAAAACCAACATAACAGCAAATAAAACCAAGAGACAGCCTGCTGTCCATTAGAAATTCACCTACAGCCATAGATACAGAAGCATGCAAACTGTTTGACGAAAGTCCAACACCAGAACTAGAAGGATTTTCCTACTTTTACAACTCAGAATATTTCAGTGGTATCAGAGCATGATCTTGGTCAGTTGTGGGCGACATTGATGACTGAGGAAGGGCTGCAAAACATCACTTATAGGCGCAGAAGGTATAAAAGTGTAGAAGGTAGAGAAGAAGAAATGGGGGACACTCCAAGAAACAATGCAAATCTGCCAGAGGACAGAGAGGATGGCTTGATCAGAGGGCTTATGAAAGCCTTACAGGATATTGCCGAGGGTCAGAGAGAGACCCGAGAGTTCATGGGCAGAATCACAGGTTATGCTCTAGGGAGCAAGCATGGTGAAGAAAGGGGGGAGAGCAGCAAGAGAGGGCAGATGGAAGAAGGGGGAAACAGACATAGACCTCATATTGAGGTGATCACTTCTAGGACCGGCCCTCAGAATCGCCCTCACGACTACAGTGAGATTCCTAGATCTACCATGCCAAAGTTTTTAGGACCACCGGAGACAGGTACAGGAGGGCAAGTAGAGCAGGAGGAGCCACTAGCAGCTTATTTCCAGGAATATAAGGCCATGGATCCAGATTTGAGAGAAGGTATGAATTTTGCCGAGTTTTGTAGCTTCAAGGGGAGAAACAGGTTGAGGTTCTTCAACAGGGGTCCCATGCAGAGCTACGAGTTACAGCGCACAGTGGGCAAGCTCACTTTGCCATACTTCGATGGGACGTCGAAGTGCACTGCACGAGCTTGGGTGCAGAAGCTCGACACCTACTTCCAGCTGAACCCCATGGCAGAGACTGATGCCATTAAGTTGGCAACATTGCACTTGGAGGGTGAGGCACAGGACTGGTGGTACCACGGGATGACCACTCTGGGTCATGCCCATATTGTCACCTATGCTGAGTTCACAGGTAGACTGGTGCACCGATTTGACAGACGAGATCCTGAGATGTCTTTTAGAGACTTAGCACAGTTGAAACAGACTGGGTCGGCAGATGCATATATATAAGATTTTCAGAGGATATCAGTGATGGTCACCGATATCTCCGAGGCCTGTTTGGTGATGTTGTTCACAGAGGGGCTAACTGAGCCACTTCGAGGATGGGTGAAGGCTTACAAGCTTACTTCACTACAGGATGCAGTTAGCAGGGCTAGAGACTTACAGGAGTCCGTACCTAAGCCCAAGTTCACCCCGAGACCGAACTTCCCCACGAAGTTCGATGACAGGACACCACCTCCGAGGGACGGTACAGGACATCAACAGAGAGACTGGGCAGGACAGCCACAGAAGGATTGGACAGGCAGGAACAGGATGGATGATGCTACCAGGCAAGAGCTGAGGAGGAAGAAGTTGTGTTTCAGTTGCCAGGAACCATGGGTACCGGGTCATAGGTGTGCAGGCAAGGCCAAAGCACACTACATAGAGGTGTTTTCTGATAGCGGGGATGATGAGGAAGAAGAGGAACAGGGACAGAAGGAGGATTCGCCAACAGCGAAGGTAGAGCAGGCATCGATGGAAACACGAGGGGTTATAGCATCACTCTCCGGCATACCCCGATTTCACACCTTCAGGATGAGGGGAGGAGTGCAGGGACATCGAGTGACAGTTTTGGTCGATGGTGGGGCATCCCACAACTTTATAGACTCTTCGTTAGTGGAACAAAAGAGCATTGCCGCTGAGTCTTTTGAGGGTTTCTCAGTGGTCATACCAGGGGAGAACACACTAGACTGCACCAGGTACGTTCCACGGATGACATTGAACCTGGGAAACTACATGCTCACCGATGACTTCTACGTGGTGAAGATACCTGACACCAATGTGGTGCTTGGAGTTCAGTGGCTATACTCTCTAGGGAGGTACTCCACTAACTACCAGACTATGGAGATGGAGTTCCATGGTCAGGACGGCAAGAGAGTGGTTCTGCGGGGCATGAATACGTATCCTCCTAAGGTCGTAACCGCGAAGAAGATGGAGGCAGTGATGAGATGGGATAACATTACACGGGTTACGGAGTTTCATATTTCAGTACAGAGGTCCAAGGGCGGGGAGCCCAATTGTCCGAGAGAGATACATGACTTGTTTCGGGAACATAATGTCTTTGGTAATGTACCTCCAGGCAGGCCTCCCGGCAGGGGATTCGAGTACATCAGTAAGTTAGAGGAGGGTATTCGAGCAGTGATTACCACGCCATATAGGCACCCCAGGGCCTATAGACACGAATTAGAGAAGCATCTCCAGGAGTGCGGAGTTCGCCAGGGGAATGAGGTGGAGCACACGCATTCAGCCAGATCATTACAACCTTTACCCATTTACGATCAGGGGTGGGAAGGCATCCCCATGGATTTCATCACCAGGCTATTGAAGATGCAAGGGAAGGATTGCATCTATGTCACGGTGGACCGACTCACCAAGCTTGCCCACTTCTCCACTATTCCTTTAGACTACTCAGCAGCGCAGGTGATCGAGTTATCTTTTAGGGAGATGTTCTGTTTGCATGGGTGGCCTAAAGCCATCGTCAGTGGCAGGAATGACAGATTCACGGGAAGCTTTTGGCCGGCATTTTCTAGGTTGGTATGTACCAAGCTGACCTCGAGTACTAGTTACCACCCATCGATCGACGGACAGATTGAGTTTGGGAACACTTGGTGGAAGGGTATTTGCGGAACTTCATCGCAGGACAACAGAGTGCTTGGGTGATATGGTTACATCTCGGGGAGTACTGTTATCCCACCACCTTTCACATGTCTGTCGGTATGACCCCTTTTTGGGCTCTATACGGCTATGAGGTCTTGATTTTTGTAGACATAGCATGCGGCGACTGTAGAGTTCCTCAGGTTCAAGGTTGGTTACAGGACAGCCAGGACATCCTGAGAGCACTGAAGGAGAACCTGAGGGTGGCCCAGAGTCAGCGGAAGATGTATGGGGACAGGTACAGGACGGAGGGCACTTTTGAGGAGGTTGTTTCACAGGAGTCACCCCATCGGGATGATGAGGGGTGGTGGACCACTAGCCCCGAAGAGATCCTACAGGTTCGAGGATGGAAATTCCATGATAGGGCATGTTATCCCCAATATCTAGGGATAACTAGGAG
>CBVK0103036178.1:0-18845 GCA_900067695.1 Picea abies | reverse complement strand
TTATAGTTCTCTCTTATTGATGAATGTTGTTGATACATGGAAGTAGCTAAGTACAAATGAATAATATGTTTGAAGGTCTTGCTAACTAAAGTTTTGTAAGAAGTACAAAAAGAGCCTCACACTGATTCACCCCCCCTTCTCAGTGTGGTCGGTGTGTCCAACAAGATTTAGGTCAAGAATACCAAGATAGATGCTTTGTTCGACTCTGGTTCACAGTCTAATCTCATAGTAGTGGATTTCTTCAACAAGATTGGATTGGAGGTTCACGATCATCCTAGCCCCTATCCATTGGGATGGGTAAACAAGGATGCAGAGATATGGTAACGAAATAGTGTAAGATTAAATTTGTTGTAAGTGCTGCTTTTATTGATAAAGTGTAATTGGACGTAGTACCCCTTGATGTATGTGGAGTAGTGTTTGGAATCCATTACATGTATATGAGAGATGCAATCTTCATGCAGAGATCCAACCAATATTGATTGATCAAGGATGGGAAGTTCTACATCATCAATGTGCATACAAGAAAGTTAAAGATCTCACTAGTAAGTGCGAACCTAAGCCAAGAAGTTGATCAGTTCTAGTAAGAAACATGTTTTGTTTTTATTAAGAAAATATTATCCCGATGATGAGTCAATGTGAGTGAAGGAATCCTTGGAGGGGTGTACTAAAGAAGAAACAGATCAGTTGGAGGGCTTGCTACAAGAATAGCGAGAAGTTTTCAAGGAGCCTAAAGGGATACCACCCAAGAGAGATGTGGAGCACAAAATACAATTATTTCCAGACTCCCCATTGCTGAATATTGAGTTGTATAGACATACTGTTCTAGAAGCAAATGAAATAAAAAAGAAATTGCAGCGATTGTTGGAGCAGGGTGTGATTCAACCAAGTACCTCATCTTGTGGGTCACCCATCATAATTGTACCCAAGAAGGATGGGACTTGGAGAATGTGTATCGATTACATGGCATTGGATAAGATTACACTAAAGAATCGGTTCCCTCTTTCCAAGATCGATGATCTATTGGACCAGTTGTAGCATGCCAAGTACTTCACTAAGTTGTATTTGAAATCAATATATCACCAGATATGAGTCAAAGAAGAATATACATGGAAGATCACTTTCTAGACAAGTCAAGGTTTGTATGAGTGGTTGGTTATGTCATTTGGTTTACACAACACATCGAGTAAATTTATGAGACAAATGAATGATGTTTTACGCCCTTATATAGATTCATTTGTTATTGTTTATTTGGATAATATACTAGTTTATAGTGCTACTTTGGAGGAACACATCTCACATCTCATGCAGGTGTTAGAGACTTTGAATAAGTACCAACTGTTGGTTAACCTCAAGAAATATGAGTTTTCTCAACAATATTTGGTGTATTTGGGGTATGTGATCGGTGGAGGGGAGATCAAGATATATTCTGCAAATATGGAGGCCATCATGAAATGACCAGTTCCTACAATTGTCGCTGAAGTTAGGAGTTTTGTTGGGGAAACACAATACTTGCGAAAGTTCATAGCTTCATTTTCAACGATAACTACACCACTCCACACCATAACAACCAATGATAAGAATTTTCAGTGGGGGAAGAATCAATAGAAGGCCTTTGATGAGATGAAAAAAATATTAGTCAAGTACCAATGCTTGCATTACCAAATTTTCATAATCCCTTCAAAGTGGAGACAGATGGAAGTGGGTATGCCATGGGAGTAGTCCTGATGCAGGGAGGAAGGCTCGTCTACTATCATTCTTAAGTATTTCATGGGGCGGTTCTCAAATACCATACCTACAACAAGGAGCTCTATGCCTTGGTACAAACTGTCAACAAGTGGAAAAACTATCTGATAGGCACAAAGATCATCATCCATATAGATCACCAACTGCTCTAGTATTTGTAGGCCTAGAGTAAGTTACAACAAACCAAACACTACAAATGGATGGGGTTATTACAACAATTTCATGTGGTCATAAAGTATAAGAAGAGTAGCACAAAAAAGTTGGTGGACATGCTTTCAAGGCCACCCACATAAAATATTACAAATTTGGGAACTCTGATGCACATGGAGACTTTTATCCATGATGCATATAGAGAGACATACACAAAAAATGAGGACTTCAAGGAGGTGTTTCAACATCCACATGGCCAAATTCATATATAAGAAGGTGACGAAAATGATGACTATCATTTCTAGAATGGTTTACTCTAGAAGCTTGACAAGCTCTGTGTTCCTAAAGGTGAAAAATTGTAGCTTATAAGAGAGGCACACACCTCTAAGGTTGCACGAAATTTTGGTGTTGGGAAGAAAATTGCCAACATATAGAGGTATGTGTATTGGCCCAAAATGCAAGAAGATGTAGCACGATATATTAGAGGATATAATATTTGTTGTACCAACAAGCCTAGTAACAGGAAGCAAAGTCTATACCATCCCTTACCTATACCCACTTGACCTTGGGAAAACATTTCCATGTATTTTTGTGGGAGTTTTACCAGCGAAGTGGAAGGGACATGACTATTTATTTGTGGTAGTTGACAGGTGCAAAATGTGCATTCTCATGCCTTGTAAAAAGACCATCAAGGGACAGGAAGAAAAAACTTGTTCTTTGAATAGGTCTAGGTGCACTTTGAAATACCAAGGAGCATCACATTAGATAGGGATACCAAATTTCTCAGTGTAGATCCATTTTCAAGTACAAGAGACACTAAATAAGTGACAAGAAAAGTACAAGGCTAGACATGACCAACAAAAAATAAAGAGAACATTTAGAGTGTGAGACAAAGTATGGTTATAACTGAATAAGGAAAGGCTATAGGGTCCTGGTAAGAAGATCACGACTCTACGGTATGGTCCTTTTGAGGTATTAGAAAAGGTGGGAGATAATGACTACATACTCAATGTACCCCCATACATGCACATTTACTTAGTAGTGAATGTGGAGAATCTCAAACTCTATGAGCCTTCCATGATGGATCAGGAGGAGGAGAAAGTCCTACTTCCATAGAGGACTTAGCACTAGATGCTAAGACATAGTTAGAAAAAGTGGTGGCAAGATGAACTTTGGCAGATTGGGTTGAAAGGACAACTTCTAGGTAAAGAAAAGTGGTTCTTTAGGGAGAAGGTAGAGGGGAAATTTCCTCACCTCATTCAATAAATATTTTGGGGAGAAAACGCCTCCCTAAATGGGGAGGTATGATCCAAAATCCTATTACAATTGAGGTTCAAGGAAGTAAAAAAACTACCCTTAGATGGCTATCAAGTGATAAATACCAGGCCACTGGGAGGAGAAGGGGTTCCATTCTCTATTATTGTATTTTGTTTCATCGTAGAAAATGACAATTGGGAGTGGGAAATTAGAGAGAATAACAGAAGGGGTTAATGTTCTATAGTAGTCTAACATGCCACAGGTCTCAGGTAACTCCATAGAGAGTTCCTTCTTCTTTGTACTTTCATTATTTCTATACGAGAGAAAAGAGAGCAGAGCAACCTTACCTTTTAGCTATGTTCTCTCCTGTAAGGGTTTCCCAGAGAAAATTTGTGTATTTTTGGATGGTGTATGATTGTATTTCAATGTTCTCTATTTTCTACATTTGATCTATTTCATGCATAAGCAGAAAATCGACAACTAAATATTTTGGAATCTTAAGAAATTTAACCTTCATAGTGTATATTTCAGTTTTATTTATCAGATATGTTGTGAAAAAGAGTTCTAGTGGAATATATAGGGAAGTTTAAGGTCAAGGCTTTAGTTGTTTAAAGCCATCTATTATCTAGGTAGTGTTCCGCTAATGAATCTGAATCTCAAGTACTAGACATAGGTAATGAACGAAGAATATGAAACAATATCTTGTCTTTTGGCCTTGAAGTGGATTTCATGATTTGACTAACTGCACTCCATGACATTGAAACAAGTAGAGTTTTAAGAGAAAGTGTCTAATTTTTGAAATGGGAAGAAGCAGAGAATTCTTGAAAGAGGAATTACCTAAGAAAATAAAAAAATCTAAGTAAAGAAAGCAATAAATATACTCAAATCAAACAAATGACAATGGACATAATTCAAATGCCAAAATTGAAAAGAAATCAAAGGAAAATTACTTATGTACAATTTAGTTGCTTGAAGATAACTAACTGAAGTATTATTGCATGATTTGGCTACTGAGAGGAAGGAGGTCTACCTCCCTTTCAAGATTTTTCAATCTGTACGTGCCTAGGCTAGGATTTTCCACTACCAAGTAAGGATCAATTCACAATTGTTGGAATTTAGAATGTTTTCCTTTCTCTTCATGTGGCTTGTTCCATTACAACAGGAAGTCTCCTACATGAAAGTCCTTTTCTTAAGCATACTTCTTGTAAAACCATATCTTAATGGTCTCTTGATGAACACCACAATTTTTCTTTACCTTCTCTCTTTCTTCTTCAAGTTTAAGTAGGGTATCAACCCTTTGTATGATTGGGAAATTCTGTCCATGTGAGGTTTGGGATAACTAGAGAGATGGAAATAATATATTTGGGGGAATGATGGCTTCTTTCCCATAAACTAAGAAGTAGGGGCATGTTCATAGAGAGGATTTTTGGGTTACTCTATCCACCCAGAGAGCATCGGGTAAGTCATTTTTCTAGTTTCTCTGATGGTCATTTCTCCGATGGTCATCTAGAATTCATTTTAGCATACATATCAAGTTTTTATTGGTGGTGTTCTAACCTAATTGACTTCATCAATTTAGGTTAGGTTTTTCCCAAATTGACTTTCTTGATCACAAATTAAATTTATTTCAATTCCAATTTGACCTCCTTCATACCTGCATTCATTTGTCCTTTTTTAAAGTTTTATTTTCCAAGTCACATGTCTCAAAGATATTATGCTGTAGTATCAAACAAGGCCATGACATAAGCCCATGAAGCCTTTACTCCTTGGTGCACAACAACAGGTTTCAATGGCCAAGTACCTCCAATTAATATGCTCGTGAGTTAAGGGATGGGCACAAAATGAAAGGAGCACCAAGGTACCGATCCTATTGACCACTAGGTTAACTAGAAACTGCACCACTAGGGAATTTAAAACACTAGGCCACCGAGATAAATAGATATTGCGCACCGGGCCAACCGGACACTAGGCCAATGGGGCCACCGAAAGTAAACTTGTTCACAATTATTTTTATTTTTCGGTCCAATCTCAACCAGACACCGGGAAGTTCCATCTATCAGGGTCACATGTGGCACATGGTAGTGGGACCTCTATGGAGTCAGGTTGACATGGATTATTAAGTCAATAAAATTACTCCAAGTGTTTATACCATGCAACAATCCACAAATTCCAAGTCATAAGACGAGTGAGCCCAAAGAATCACCCACATTGGAGAGTCTTGTGCACAACACATCAATAAGGCGGTGAAATCCCCATGCATATAAAAAAAGTATAAACAATCTTTTGGTCGATGTGTGATTATTCCCAAGGGAAAACAAATATAAAGCAACAAACCCGTATTTTCATGGATAGATGAGACAACTAACTATTTGAGTTGTCAAGCCCTCCAAAGTTGTCTTATCTTTACTCTTTGTTCCACAATTCTAGGCAAGACTTCAACATTCGATGAGGATAAAAGAAACAACTAAACACTTCTTGATGGGGGGTTAGAAGGTGAAAAATTTTAGGCAACGTAGGCTGAGTTTCTCTGTAATAATCCCACAAGGATTTCTTTTTAAATGTTTTCTCATTGAGGGAACCATTCATTAGATTCAACTCTTTTTTATGTAGATCCTTCTTGTTGTTCTATTTTTTGTTTAATCTTCTTCATTTTCATCCCTGTTCTTTTTCATATATAATGTAATTTTGATATGTAGTTTTAGACTAAGTTCTGAATATATTTTCAGATTGACAAAGATAAGTTAATGTTACAAATCTCTCTTGTTATCTTTTGTTTTGTATAAAGTATTTGTGCATTTACAGAGTACAATGAAAGGATTTTAGTAATGAGTCTTTCTTGTACCTTTAAATATATTCAAAAAGTGTTGCTTGATTAGTTTCATAAGTGTAATAATCACGCCGAATTCATTATCATGCTCAACTCTTGCACTTATTCATTTGTTAATTCCCAACAATACTTTCCTTTATAGAATACCTGAAGACTTCCATAAACTTGTAAGGTGTTTTTAATTTCTCTTCATCTCAAACCAACAAAGAGTTTCTTACTCATTGTGATATTTGGGATTTATTGTTCTTCTCATTTTCCTCCACCTTTCGTTCTCATATTTTTTTCTTCGCTGAATGAGAATCCATTGCACAATGGAAAGGCCTTTGATCTGATAGGTTTACAATATTTTAATTCAGTATTCTATCATTATTATCCTCAACCCAGTTTATCCTTTTCTTTATTCATTTAAAGCTGACATCCTGGGATTAATGTTGAAGAGTTGCTGCCTAGTGACAGTGGGCATCCAACTATCTTAAATATTATGAGGGATACCCCTATGGCCCAAGAGTCATCTTGAGGTCTAAAGTAGGTTTTGAGATGCCTTAGCATAGTTCCTTAGCAGTTAGCAGTTAAGAACATCTCAAGGTTACAACAGGTGGATTCAACTACACGATTTCCTTGGGGGTGATAGTTCGTTATGTATCTTAGGATGATCTCTCTATCCAAAGAAAACATAGTTAAGTTCAAAGGAGAAAAGTATGTGGCATTATCAAAGACAAGAGTGGTTGGCACACCGAACTTGGTGATAAGATGATGCTCGAGAAAGTGAATTACAACCCCTTCATTTAACTTTGTTATAGGTATAGCCTTGGTCTACCATGTGAAATAATTGGTTGCATTCAGAATGTACCAATGTTCTCTAGAATAATGCGATTTGATTTCACGAATAACATCCAGTCCCCATCGCTAAAATTGTTTTTCAACAATGACATGTTGTAAAGGAACTATGGGTTTCTTCTCTCAGTGAGCACACTTTTGACAAGTCTTACACTTTCGAGCATACGTGTGAGTGTCTTCGAAAACTATCGACCAATAGTAACTAGCTCTTAGGATCTTATGTGTCACAATTTTTCTAGCAAAGTGTCTTCCAATGGCTCCATCATGCAATTTTGTGAGGACTTGCCAATGTCCTGCTTCTCAAGGCACTCGAGAGGTACACTATCATAGTTCTTTGAGAATCAGATGCCATTAATGAGATGATACTTGGAATATCTTAGCATCAAGGCCCCCTTCTATCTGGAGCTCAGGTGATCAAAATAAGTTCTATGCTATAGGTATTGTTTGAGGTCATTATACTAAGAATCAGTCTGGGCAGGAACATACAAAACATCTTGCATATAGAGTGAGAGCTCATTTTACTAGCCTTCTTTTAATGAATTGACTAGATCTAGAGCTTCAACTGCTAGCTTGCATAGGCCTTTTTATCTGATTCTAGCGGCAGGTTGGAAATTTAGGTTGTATTATTGATGGAATTCATCTAGTTTTCTCTTCACTTGCCAAGTTATTTCTGTGAAAATACTGACCGTATTTCCAGGTGAGGCACTGCTATCTTGGTGTGGTTTCTTAAGATATAGGCTTTGAATTGTTTAATTTCCTTGTAAATATTAAAAACTTGTTTATCAATCTCTAGGTAATTCAACTTAGCCCCTTGCAGACCAGTTCTCTTGAATTAAATTGGGCACTCATTTCCTTACTCATATTGCACAATTGCAAGAGAATGATTAGAAGGAAAGTGTACAGTGAGAAGTCCTTACCGAAGTCTGAGTTGTGTAATGATGGAGATGCAACTATGGTAGCTTTGATTTTATCAAAAGCTTCACTTCCTTCTCAACATAGGTCTATTTGAAATAGGCATCCTTCTTTATCATTTTTTGAAGAGGCTTCACTATTTCCACAAAATAAACCACGAATCTTTGCAAAAAGTTTATCTTTCGAATAAAAATTTCATGTACTTCTTAGTGTTGGGAATAGGGATTCGCATAATGTATTTTGTTCTCTTTGGGTCTACATAAATCCCTTCCTCAAAAATAATGTGGCCAAGTATCTTTCCTTCTGAAATAGAGAATATGTTTTTCTTTGGATTCAATGATATATCACATTTTCTACATCTCTCAAAGATTTGTTTTAGATGGTGAGGCTGGTTTGATCTCTTCTTAAAATAGACTTTGATGTCGTCTAGATAAACCAAGACTCTCTAACCAATCAATAGTTTAAATTCTATGTCCATAGCATGTTGAAACATTTCTCCCACGTTTACTAATCCAAATGGCATCCTGTGATAGGGAAAGGTTCCCCACTTCATGTGGAAAGTGGTCTTCAATTGGTCAAACTTGGCTGCTAAAACTTGGTTGTAGCCTATAAAAAAGAAAACTTTTCAAAGCTATAGATGAGTTGAAGGATCTCCTCCATTGGAGGAATAAGATGATTTCCTTTGTCAAATGCTTTATTTAAATTTTGGAAATTTACTGATTTCCATTGAATTCTTTCTCATAAGAACTAAACTTGCTATCCATGTTGGATGGTGAACCTTGAATATAATTTTAGTGTCGAGAATCTTCTTCAATTCCTTCTTTATTAATGGCTCTAATGTTGGGTTCACCTTACACAATTTTAGTTGAAAAATCTCTGAACATCCTTTGAGGGGTATGATGTGTTGGATGATTCTAATGTCACAAGTATTGAGGTCCTCATATGTCCAGGAAAATGCATCTTTGTACTTTGTGAATATCTCGACGAAGGTTTGCTTCTTTGTTTCAGTGTAGAATGTTCCCAATTTTATGAACTTGGGATTCTGTTGGGTGCCTAGGTTGATCAATGTGTGCATCATGTAAGAACTATTCATTTTCACTCTAATAACTGATCGAAATTTCAATTATAGATCAAATAGTTTTTTAGAGTTAGTACTCCTCTTGGATCTGGATTACCTTTGAAGTTATTTGATTCAGTCCTACACTTCTGTACAACCTTGTCATGACCCTTGTCTTCAATTCCAACAAGATCCTTGAAGGTTCCAACATTGGTTAGGAATTCTATGATCTGTTATTCATCATTGAACAAATTATTTAATTTTCTAGTCATCATTGAACACCCTCCAACTTGTGATGTTATTTGGAAACGAACCCCTGAAAAGTATTTCAATAGAAAAACCATTATTTAATAGGGAAAATCTTGACTCTGCGTTAGCCAAAGCTATCTTCAACAATGTTTTGTGAAGAAGGAATATAATTAATATTAAATGTTTCAAAATTATATATTAACTTCCATACCTCTTGTTGGTATCGTTTTAAATGAAGGAACATACAATGTATAAATTTCTTTACTTGTCTGAAAATAATTTTCGAATCACAAAAAACCTTTAAACATTTTACCTTGAGGTCAATGTTTTTCTTCAAACCTTGAACCAAGGTCTCGCATTCAACATCGTTCTTGATGCTTTCAAATTTTAATCGGTAGGAGATTAAAGTCTTCTGATTAAGAGGATATATCAGGATACAACCTACCCCAACTCCTTCTTATTGATGTTTTGGTAGCTGAGGGAGGTATTAACCTCCAATATAACCTTTGTGCTTAGCATAGAATATTCTTGAAGCAAGAGAACTATTAAAAATATGTGGAAATACCCTAGAAGATAAGTTGACCAAAGGAGATTAAAGAGTTAGAAGGCTCCAGAAAGAGAAGTCGTCCCCACTTGAAAAGTTACCCGACTGAGTAGTATAAATAAAGGTAAGCGCTAGCTCATTTGACACACTCTCACTCACTCAGTTAGGGTGAAAGTCTAAGGAGAAAAAATTGCATCAACTGCAGTGGTGACACAAAAGGAGGCACAAGTCTGAGGAAGGTGATGCAACCATTGCAGTGGTGAAGTCTCTCCTTGCTCAGTCTTTCTGGTATCTCTCTCTTGTGTGCTTCTCTTGGTAAAGGTACACTCTCTTGGTATTGTGTTGTTGTTGCAGTCATGTTGGTATTTCTGGTTAGGGTTTATTTGAAAGGACTTGCTTCGTGTACAAAATCTATATAAGAATATGTTATTGTGCTCATGGGTGGTATGTGTAAGTTCCTATGGATGGGTGACAATGGTGTAACATTGTCTATGGTTAAAGGAGCACACCAAAATTTTAACACTTTTAGTGACTTGGAGCCAACAAAATCATGGTCCAAATGTCAGTACCTACATTTAAGTTAGTGGAATTACTAGTACTACTTAGTTCTACTAATGTATAATCATTTGAATCAGTATGAATGCAATTAAGGAGTTCAGACTGTGTATCTGGTTGCAGGGGTGATTGTTGAGCTGCATAACACCCACAATCAATTTCCAAAAAGTAATTTCCCAACATAGAATGAGAAATGGTGATTGGTTCATTTTGATCTTCCAACACTATGACAATATGTTTCATGTGGGATTTGTTGTCTATTCTGATATGATTTTTTCATCCCTTATAAGGCAGCCACGAGTGGGACCAATCGATGGTAAAATTACCTTGGAGCTTCTAAAACCAATCCCTACTCAGTAGTAAGCCATATGATTCGAGAATTGAAACAACCAAAATGTTAATGATTTGACAAACCCTGGGGTCTAATGCTAGTCTGATCATGACATCTTTCAATTCACCTATAAACTTTACATTGAATCTGTCTAACTGAATTATCCTAGTTGTGAATTTAGAAAGAGAAACATTTATCCTTTGGCATACATAGTAAGGCATTACATTGGAGGATTCTCTTGAATCTACCAAATGGTTATACACATTGTAATTATAGATCCCAATGGTTAGCAAGAAAGGAGGCATTTGTGATTTAGAGTGTGTGCCTATACTAGCTGCATTAATATTAGCTTTAAGTGCACCTTTATCCTCCTGTTTGTTCTCTGTGGTTTTGGGCTTGCTATCGAGAGAAGCAATGGATTTCTTCTATGAACTAGGAAGATATTTAGATGTGTTTGTGAGTAAATATCTTTGCTGAGGTAAAGTACATATATCATACAAGGAAACATTTTCTTTGGTCTTATTCATGTGTTTGATGACATTGTATTCCATGGGTTGCATGATTGTAATTCTCATTGAGGTATTGGCTACTTGAGAAGTGTTGTGTGTGGATTTTGATTGAGAGGAAAAAGTATGACTTTGAGTCAGGGTGGGGGGTGTGACCTATTTGAAAACCAGAGCTAGTTTAATAGGAAGAGTGGCATTGGGAACAAGTATTTTTCTTCTCAAACTATAACTTTTCGAGGTATCTTGGGTGGCCTATGCATAATAGGCTCTAATGTCTCCTTCCTTCTCCTATTGTGTCACCTTGGTAAATCCTTCAATCCTATCCCAAGTTGTTCTTAAGGGAGTGTGTTAGGATATTTAGACACTTATGAGTTAGTTAAGATCAACTTGGTCTAATGTTACTTTAGGTAAAAGTGTGTTTCATTAGTATGCATTTGTAGTTATGTAATCCAACGCTCATGATACGTTCTAAACATTGAGTGATTCGAAAATTTGTATTCTCATCGATCTTAACGACGACATTGATTTGTGTCTTAACACTTGATTGGTCCATGATGTATATTTAAAGAGCATGAAGGGTCATTTGCTGATGATCAATCATGAGAAACTCTCTTGTATTTTTTTTTTCATTAATATATTGTCTCAAGTGGCCACGTTGGCTGGGGTCATGGACTTTTTTCCCCTTCGAGGTTTTAACTATGTAAAAACATCGATGTATTGATCTTTGATATGGTTGTGTGCAAGGATGATTTTAAGGATGGAAATTTATTTTAAAATGTAGAAACCTTGGCGAATCTTATTAATCCTTCATATGTTAACTATAAATGTTTGGCGATATTTTTGTAAAAATATTCAATTTTCTAAGTATTTTATATAGTTTTTATAAAATTTTGGTGATTTTTAAGGTAAAATAATTTTATCCTATATAATTTGGGCGAATCATTTTTAAAATAACGAATCTTGTTTTTGGAAAAACCATGGAAAATTAGCGGATGAGTGAAATTTAGCCCCAAAAATCATCCTTGGTTGTGTGAGTGGGTACTAAAAGTGTTAATCATGTGTTGGAGTACTCTATTTTGTTGAAAATGGTATCAATTCTCGTTTGAAGATCCACTCCCATTATAGATCAAGATTAGAAGTTGTTTTTCCACATTTCTGGTTTCCACTATTTTTGTACATTTTTCGGGTTGAGCGAACAGTTCCATTGCGTTTGGAGCACTTCTTTAAGTTGAAAATTGTTTTAATTTCACTAAACAATGTTTATGTTTTCCCAATATACGACTATTTTCGTCAGATCCAGAGGTATAAATTCAAAATACACCATTTTGATTTTTTTTTCTTTACAGAGTTATTATTTCATTTTTTTATTCCCGATTTTCTACTCTTTCCAATCCGCGTATTCTCTTTTACGTGCACTATGTGTGATTTCTACAAATTATAAACACAATGGAAAATGTTTTCTGATGCAAGAGCATCGCTCCACTTCATTAGTTCCATCAAAGCAGCACATCAACGCACAAGGAGGAATGAGTTCCAGGGAAGGAGAGGTGCCAACCCTCTCATTTTGAACCCAATTTTAATTTTTTAATATAGTTAAATGTAATTTAAGTCTATGAGGTTTAAGTAAAACCGAGCCTATATCTTTGTATAGGCCAAGTTATTGTAATAGATAGGGTCACCTTTAATGGCTGACAGTAGGAGGGATCTAGATATGATTTAGAATAGATGCCCATTGAATGTAATTTAATGCAATTCAATGTGAGTAGGTGGATGGAGGGAAGGATCGAGGAGCCCCTTTTTTGTAAAAGATCCTTGTTGTATCAAAATTCATTTGTGTTAGGTGAATGAGAGAGTAGAGAGAGCTCAATAGAGGAGAGGAAGTGTTGAAGACTCTATAGCAGTCCAACCTTTGTAAATATTTGTACAGATACATTCAGATATAATGCAAAAGCTGCTTTTCCTGCATATGAGGTGTTAGTGTTCTTATGTGTGATAAATGGTTATTCTTTGAATTTCTTTCTGTATTTATTTATGTATGTTGTATATGTATGCAAGTAGTTTACATTTTAAGGTTTAGATAGACTTCTTTATCGTTGTGAATTTCTGAGTAGTTTTGGGCTCTTAGTCTTGTGCAAGGAGTGCACACCAGAGTGTTGAAAACTATGTGAATCCAGTGCAAGGAGTGCACTTGAAATCTATTGTGAGTTATGAGAGAGAGCATTCCAGGTGGGCACATCATAACCATTCTGAAGCTCAAAAGAAACATCATAGTTACCGAACACTCTGATAGCTAGTTGGAGGAGAAGGAGGACCATAGTTATTGAACACTCTAGAGAAAAGTTTTGTAAAGAGTGCAAGGAGTGCACCAGTGAGCCTGAGGAGTTCATGACTTAGGAGAAGACTCATGTGATAAGTGCACTGGGACAACAATTAGATAAGTGTTGAGAAAGTCTTAGGGGAGACAATCACAAGGAATGCATGGTTGGAGTCTTTGGTGTCCAGGACTCAAAGAGAATCCAATGCCAGGAATTCATTGAGGACCCTTTCAAATTCCATAAGCTCAGGAGGAAGAGCACAAAGTTCGAGGAGGGAAACATAATTCCTTTGAAGGAACAACGGGCCAAGAACCTTAGAGATTCGAGCAAGTCAAAGCTCAGGAGGGATAGTGCCATTGTGCAATAGGAATTTGCAAGGAGTGCATAAGGTGAGAACCTTCTAAGGTTCCTGTTTTGGAGAAGCGGCAAAAATGTGCGTCGAGACCTAAGTCCCTTGAAGTTGAAAAAATATCAGAAGGAATAACATTCAAATAACACAGGCAGAAGACAAGTCACTGAGATTTCTGGAGGGAAGTTCAAAGGCCAAGGTACTTTAAAAACCCTCAAAGGATTTAGGATCTCAATAGGTGTAGTGCAGGTGTAGGCTGAGCAGTCAACTCACAGAGAAATATTCAAAGGCCAAATGTTTGAAAACATTCAAAAAAAAAATCCTTCATCAGAAGGAAGCACAACAACAACAACGAGGAGAAACTAAAACAACCTTTGCATCAACTGCTAGGAGCGATCTGGACCATTATATTGAGTCCAAACAAGAGAAGGAGCATGCATGACAAAGGAAAAATCTTGTCTGTTGGATCTAGGCGTGAGGATCATGATTCTTTGGATCAAGGTGAGTAGATTGAGGTTTACCCATGCAGTTGTTAAAATTTCATGTCTGCTGCTGAAGTCAAGAATTGAACTCAAGGGAGAGTTATCGAAGAGGAGAAATCAACGGCTGAGATCTATTCGGAATTTTTCTGGAGAGTGGACAACCACTATATCTAGGGGCGTTGCGTGGGGTTTAATCGGTGAAGTCCTTCAGACTTTGTGTATTCATAGGATTCGACGCGTGGAAAATTTGGGACCCCCTGAAGTCCCGAAGGCCGGATTGAATCCTGGCCATTGATATTTGAAGACACATGGCAATAGATCCGAAAATATGGAAGTATAACACTCTGAAAGAATTATGTGGAGTTGAGTCAAGAACTCTCAAAGAGACGAGAGCCAGAGTAAATATCGATCGTTGATCGAGAGATCCACGTGGCAGCAAATCTAGAAGTCTGGAAGGTAAGCACTCTTGTAGCATACAATGTCAGAGCATGCTGAATCACTAAAGCTCCAAAAAGTGGAGAAGATCTCAGTTGCTCATTTCGAGGGACACGTGGTGGGAGATATCGTACTTCGGAGAAGGGTCACTCTGGAGGAATTGGAGAAAGCATATGCGAAGTGGTCGGACTCCCGAAGTGGCAGAGTCCTGAAGGTCATCGCAACCATCCATTATGAAGGGCATGTGTCATAAGATCTAGCACTCCAAAGGATAGATACTCTGGGGGATTTGGGGTGAGGTGTTTCGAAATATGCTGAGTCCAGAGGCCCGAATGATTATGGGTCGTAGATAAAATGAGGAAAATGTGGAAACATATCCGGAGGTCCAAAACTCCAGAAGAAACTTAGAGCAACGTTGTTAAGGACTCCTGAAGGCCAAATTTAATCCTAATCGTCCATTTGGAGAGGATGCGTGGCACATGATCTAGAGTTCGGTGACTTTGCACTTTGACGATTTCACATCATTGTGTAGACAGGTAGAAGTCTCCAAAGTCCCAAAGGAATCCTAGCCATCGATCTAGGAGAGGAAACATGAAGGGTGGTGTTATCACTCCAGGAAACTCTCCTAGGTTGTAAGTCAGAGATGCCTGGTAACTTAATCTTTTGGTAACTTTTTTCTCAATAATAAGTGTGGGTTTGGATCAAGTCAAAGGAATGAATCATTTCTCACTCAAAACATGCATGAACACATTTAGATGGACAAGGCTTTCAGCCACAAATGTTTAGAGAGTTTACAAATAAAGGGATGTATGGAGAAATAACTATTATATCAGCAGAATTACATATAAAGCATATATGAACGGCCAATTACAATAATCACAGGAATACTTGCAAAGTTTAACTTATGAATGCAATGATAAGATGACAGTTATCAGGCATAAACAAGCATAACAACATGAATATAATATCCAGGTGCAAGTACAAAATAAACAAGAAGATGAAATCTGAACAAGTTATGGCAAAAGAAGCTTGTATAACTTAATATGAAAATGAGAAGTTTGAGTACATAATATGAAAAAAGTCTCCAAAGTCAAACCCGTAGTTCCTATTCTACCTTTAGCTTTATAGTTTTACAATGCAGTTTTGAGATCCCGAAAGCATGGATCAAATATGCTAAAGATAGAAAGTCAAAATTCAGTTTGCAAAAGATATGGAATGATCCCCAAAAATGAGGTCAATCCCAGATTTCATGGTCTTCATCTCTTGTAGAGTAATGGTGCAGTGCAGAATAGCCTTCCAAGGCTGAGTGATGACTCTTCCAACATATACAATTTCAAATTTGTTGAGGTGAGTAAGCATTCTGATATTCTGCCTTTGTCAAAGGTACCAAAAATGTTTGAAACACCTCTTCTTTCCATTATCCATAAAAAATAGCTATTGGATCTGACTTGACAATTCAACAAATGTCCATTCGAAGAGGTTTCAAACCATTCCAACTCAAAAAACTTCGATCTGTGCAAAAATTCAGTCATTCTGGCAGTGACAGGCTTTCGGTGGTTAACCTAGAAGGCTCCTGAGTTGATTAACTACTGAAATCTCTATTTTCAGTGGTTAATGAACAGTCGTCCTGTTTGGCTAAACCACCAAAACTTCAGCCTTGAGAAAACTTCAAAATTTGCAAAAATGATTACCTTGATTATTTGCTGAATGTTCAAGGTTTTTTGGACAATGCAACTCTTGTTTGTGCAGATCTGCGAACTTCAACTGGCTGTGTGGAAGGCTCTAGTGTTTCTACCATGGTTGTAGCTAAGTTAGCTAGAGTCTCCAAACCAGTTTTCTCCTGTGCTGGCGATTGAGACTCTTTTAATTTCAACCTCAGAATTCTAAGCTGTCTGTACAGCTTCATGTTCTCCCTTATCAATACCCTATTCCTGTATTTGATCTTGTCATGATTTTATTTGAGGGTTTGGTTTATTTTGAAAAGATCTACATTTTTTCCAGTCAAGTCTGTATTAGCCTTTTTAATAACTCTTTCCAAGACTTCCATTTCATAGACTTGTTGCAAGAGTTTATTGATTTTCTGTGCCCTAGATGCTTTAGGCTTACTTGAAGAGGCTTTTGCCACTGGTGGACTGTGTGCCTCTGGAGGGGTTGGTGAAGGTAAATTGGAACAATCATCTGCAACTTGTCTAGTCTATACATTACCCTGTGTCTCTGCTAACTCTTGTTCTGGCTCTGAATCACTATAGGGTAGGTTTAAAGGGTTACTTCCTGCAGCAGGGTCCTTGGACTGCTCACCCTCAAACTATAAATTTATTTTGATTCTTTTATTTTTAACAGAGGATGATTCTATCGGATCTCTTGGTGGTGGGATACCCTTCCATTTTCTATGACTTCTTTTAGGAGTAATAGTCTTCTTAGTGGCAGCCTTTTTACCCTTCTCCTGCTGTTTCCAATCAGTCCGGAATTCATTCCAGAAGAGGAAATAGTTCCAATCTACCTGCCTTTTCTTCAATGACTCTTTGACAATGAGAGTAATGAGTCCGTGATGAGACAATCTGCTTTCCACCTTAGTGGGCTTGGCCTTGATCTGTTTAGACATTTTCATGAGGGCTTTGTGCAAGTAAAATGGTAAATTGATGGGAGATCTCCCTGTGAAATGATTTAGAAGTTTGAAGTGGTAGAACATGACTCTGTTGTATCTACCTTCACAGGTGATATAGACAAAGATTTCCTTCAGAAGATATTTCCATTGAGGTTCCAGATAAGACATTGGTATGTATTTTTTCCATGTAAGATCTTTGTGCAGAGGCTGTAGGTAGGACCTAAATTCAATGTTTGAAGGTACCATTGATTTGAACCAATAATCACTTGTTATGGGAAGACCTCTGAACCCAGCTATGACTGCCTCATCAACCACAAACTTCTCCTTTCCCACTGTTGTTGTTCTTCCATCGTACGAGCTAGCAAAAGTCTCGGACACCTGTTGATGAAAATCTGCTAGTTTTTCACAATAGGTATATGTTAGAAAAATAGGACCGCAGGGCAATAAAATAAGACAAATGCGGAAACAAAACACAGAAGATACACAATACAAGAGAGACACAAATTTACGTGGTTCACCCAGTGTGGGCTACGTCCACCAGAGAAATTGCCAGGTCCTTTGTTTATTATTATCCAACAAAATGAAGGGATACAACCTACAACAAAACCCGCTGTAACTTCCTCTTCTTTCTCTCACAGTCTCCTCTCCCAGAATACAATACTTGCCAACATACATAGCTGCAATACATTTCCCTCATAAAAGAGGGTTGCCTTCTAGGGAAAAAAACCCTGAGATAATATCTATCATTAGATCTGCAACCTTATAATGAACAGTCTAGATTTACAATGAAATTACAATATACTTTTACAAGGCAATTTTTTCTTCGGGGGCTTCACCCTCGAACCCCCGCTGGGGGCCAGCTTGCCCCCAGACCCCGTAGAGGGGGCACCCCCCCTCTACACTCCCCCGCATGGAAGAGTGTACATACTTCTGGGGTGTAAATACTGCATGGGGTATAAACACGGCTGAAAGCAAAAGACCTCTAAATCATGAAGATAATCAGGCTCCACAACCAACAATCTCCCACTTGGAGACTGATCTCAACAACTCCACTGCTTCTGTATATGCTGGACTCTGAACCTTCTTGGACCTGACAAATTTCTCATCTTCATATTCATTCTTGAAGACCAATTGAAACTGAGCAAGAACTCAGTTTCTCCCTGGTTACTCCCTTTGTTAACATGTCTGCAAGATTTTGGCTACTGTGTATCTTTTCCAGCTTCAATTGTCCATCTTCCAAGGTGGATCGTATGAAGTGGTACCTCAATTGTATATGCTTATTATTCGAATGGAAGGCTGGGTTCTTTGCAAGGTGAATGACACTCTGACTGTCACAGTACAACCTGCTGTTCTCCTACTTCTTTCCCAATTCCTCCATAAACCTTTGTAACCAAATCATCTCTTTACTAGCCTATGTAGCAACAACATACTTTGCCTCTGTTGTTGAAAGTGCAACAACCTTTTTTAGTTTCGAAATCCAACTTACTGTTGATCCACCTATAGTAAAAACATACCCTGTGGTGATCCTCCTGCTGTCTTTATCACCTGCCATATCTGAATCAACATATCCCTGTAGAAAAGTGTCTGAACCTCCAAAACATAATGCATGTGTAGTAGTACCTCTCAAATACCTGAGAATCCACTTTACTGCCTCCCAATGTTCTTTACCTGGATTGTTCATATACCTGCTC
>CBVK0103036172.1:0-10181 GCA_900067695.1 Picea abies | reverse complement strand
AACATTTCTCATCCCAAGAAATAAAAAACATTTTTTCTAGGGACATATGACTTAACTTTATAACATAAATTTCCTTTCCATCCAACAAAGTGCTTTTGCCTTGCCATGCCCTGCCTTGCGTACATGACATGCCTTGCCATTCCATGCCTTTCCATTCCTTTCCTTTACATGTCATTCCTTACCTTTCCATGCCATACCATGGCATGACTTTCCTTTCCATGCCATGTATGGCCATGCACTGCCTTTCCATGCCATGTATGGCCATGCACTTCCTTTCCATGCCATTCCATGCCTTTCCTTTCCTTACCATGACATTCCATCCCTTTCCTTGCCAAGCCATTCCTTGTCTTGTCATGCCATGTCATTCCATGCCTTGCATTTCCTCTCTTTGGCATGCCATGCTTTTCCTTGTCATGACATGCCATGCCATGCCTTGTCTTGCCTTGCCTTGCCTTGCCTTGCCTTGCCTTGCCTTGCCTTGCCAAGCCATGACTTGCCTTTCCTTGTCATGTGAATCCTTCCCATTCCTTGCATTTCCATGCCATACCATGACATGCCTTTCCACGCATTTCCTTGCCATGCCATGCCATCCCATGTCATGCCATGTCATTCATTTCCTTGCCTTTCCATTCCACACCATGCCTTTCCTTGCCAAGCCATGCCTTGAATTTCCATGCCATGCCTTGCATTACCTTGCCTTGCCATGCCATGCCTTTCCTTTCCATGAAATTCCATGTCATGCCATGCCATACCTTGCCTTGTCCTGCCTTTCCTTTCCAAGACATGCATTTTCATGTCTTGCCATGCATTTCCTTGCCATGCCATGCCATGTGATGGCATTCCTTTCCTTACCATGCCTTAACTTGCCTTGTCTTTCCTTTCTAATCCATGGATTCTCTTGCCATTCCATGCCATGCCTTTCCTTGCCATTCATTTCCATGCCTTGCCTTGCCATGTCATTCCATACCATGCCTTTCCATTCCTTTCCTTTCCATGCCATTCCTTTCCTTTCCATGCCATGTCAGGCCTTGCCTTTCCTTGCCTTGCCAAACCATGACTTTCCTTGCCTTTCCAATGCCATGCCTTTCCTTTCCATGCCATGCCTTTCCTTTCCTTTCCTTTCCTTGTGTATTCTAGCCATTCCTTTCCTTTCAATGCCATGCCATTCCACGACATGCCTTTCCTTACCATGCCATGTATTTCCATGCATTCCCTTGAGATTCCATGAAATTCCATGTCATTTCATGCCTTGCATTGCATTGCCTTCCCTTTCCTTTCCATGCCTTGCCTTGCCTTGCCTTGCCTTTCCAAGCCATGCCTTGCCTTTCCATGCCATGAAATGTCATTCCTTGGTTTGTCTTGCCTCGACATGCCATGCCATTCCATGCCTTTCCTTGCCAAGACATGCCTTTCATTTCCATGTGATGGCATTCCTTTCCTTGCCATGCCTTGATTTTCCTTTCATTCCCAAGCCATACCTTTCCATCCCATGACATGCCTTGCCATGTCATGCCATGCCTTGTAATGTCTTTCCTTTCCATGCCTTACCTTTCCATGCCATGCCATGCAATTCCTTCCATTTCCTTCACTTTCCATGCCATGAATTTCCTTTCCATGTCATGTCGTGCCATGCCCTGCATTTCCTTATGTTGTCATGTCATTCCATGCCATGCCTCTCCTTTCCTTGCCTTTACTTTCCTTTCCTTTCCTTTCCAAGCCATAATTTTCCTTGTGATGAAATTCCATGCCATGCCTTGCCTTGCCATTCCATTCCATGCCTTTCCTTTCCATGCTATGCCTTTCCTTTCCATGCCATGCCTTGTCTAATCAAAATTCATCTAAAATGTACTTTCATTATGATATTCCTAAAATTAATTGTTTTAAGCATGTAATTCTACAACTTGTTATCCCATCTATACTAGATAAAAATACTTGCATGAGAATTTCAATTTCATAATGTAAGCTCTCTTTATTCATATATCCAAGGTATCTTCATAGTTGTGAAACATGGATTATCATAATTAATAGTATTCACATAGAAAGGGATGTCACTAAATAGTTTTATGTCCCATCCTTATCATGTAGTCTCATTATACTATTGTTGGAGCATGATATTTTGGGTAAGTTTCAAGATACAATGCATCAAACAAGGAAGAATGGACCAAGGAAGCAGCACACGGTGGGAACAAAGGAAAAGCAATGTGAAAAAATGTTGGATTAGCACGTGAAGGAAGTTATTATGTGGACAAGTCTAATCCATTAGGCTTAGGATTTTGGGGTATGATGTAAGGGTTTTTACCCACTTGTTGTAATATAAATATGGGGTATAAGGTATATAGGAGGAATCACTTATCACTTAGAGTCAATCAAGTATTATCATCTTCCGTCTTTTGGAGAATGTTTTTAGTTTTGATTCATAGTAGTAGTTTTGTTGAGAGTTGTGGAGCTCATACAAAGTTGGTTTTGAGATGTATGTATTGTAATTGAGGGTTAAGTCGCAAGGTGAGGAGTTTGGTGTGACACTAGTCAACTTCACAGAGTATGACATACTTCTGATGTAATGCATGCAACACCCTATTTTTATGAAGAATAATAAGAAGCATATCATCTTTGTGGATGTATCCCAAGGGGGGTGAACCACGGTAAAAACAATGTTTCTATGTGTGTTATCTCTTATGTGTTAATTTTACATTCTTTATGATGAATAAATAAATAAATGAATGAATCTGTTGAAGTTTATTTACAACACGCAATAGAATAAGTATGGCATTTTATGTAGAATGAATGAATGATGATAGAAGTAGAATGATATATCTGAAGTAAATTAGAACAAATTCTTGACATACCTATGAGAAATATCCCTTCCAATACTACAGACATTTGGGTCCTACAGTCACCCATAAGCCATATTAGGTGAGACTGCGTTGTGCACTTTGTGCGCAGGGTTTCCTTCTGGTTTACCATAGGGGCTGATGGATTATAGGGTTTTGTTGGAAAACTAAGGTAGAACCTGGGTCAGCCCATACATCCAACAAACGGTTATGTTTCTGGCTAGCACTAAGAAGAAAATCCTAGAAGGGATATGATGAGAAGGTCAGTGAAGAAAATGCAGTGGTAGAAAGGGATGTTTAGGCCATGGAATCCGACTAATCAAGATATTGAAATATGGTTGGAGACAATGCAACTCAAGTTTGCGCAAAAATATAATAGAAGTTCCAGGTATACACCGCGCTAGTATTTACAAAGGTATGTGTTTACTGATTTTCATGAATCATTTTTATTTTATTTACCAGAGTTGTTGCAAGAGTGGATATTGAGGTTGAAGGATACTCATCCAAATAATCGGATAAGTCTAGTAGAGTGGACTACTAAGAACATTTCATAGTTGGAAAGGGTTAATAATAAATTCACACACAAAGTGGATTTCTAGTTAGATAGTATCATTGTAGGGTTTATTACATTTTTTGTAGTAGATACAATGAAGTCATACACTACTGCAGAGCAGGAGTTCTTGAAGGGACCTAGAGGAAGGTATATTAGATATCTTTACACTTAATCAATATCTTATTACATGATAAAGGCATGATGGAAATGGAATTAGACAGCTAAATCACTCTACATGCATGGGGGAACTGGGGGAAGCACTAAGGGAGATATGAGATATGGAGACAAATCTAGAGAGAGGCTAGAAGAAGGAAGCAATGGACCCCATCATGATGGATGAGGAACAAACCAAGGATATATTGAGCACATCAGGACTAACGCATAGAGGACGACCCTACCAGTATAATATCAATAGTAAGAAGAGGGCAGTAGCCGAGCGAGAGGGCTTGGACAATGATTAGGAAGAGGTAGAGGATATTCGTGTGATGGGGAATATTGAGGAAATCATGTGTGCCACATATGAGAGGAAAACTAGAGGTCAAGGGTCCAACGCAGAAGAAGGCTCTCCATTCAAGATCTGAATTAGTGTGGAACCTAGAACCCCATGTGAGAATAAGACATTTGAAGAAGAAAAATCGGTTAACCAGCAAGTGATTAGTGGTAGAAATATTTTTACAGGACGTGGGTCCAGTGGAAATTCAAGAAGAAGTATGAGTTCAACAAGTAATAATCATGTATCTACACAGCGCGAAGGTAGTAGCACAACAAAATTCATAATGGAAGGAGTAGATCCAACTATTAGGTTACCAGAGTTCCGAGGAGAAGGTTCAGAGGACCCAGAAAAGCAATGGAATTAGACAGCTAAATCACTCTACACGCATGGGGGAACTGGGGGAAGAACTAAGGGAGATATGAGATATGGAGACGACTCTGGAGAAAATCCAGAAGAAGGAAGCAATGGACCCCATCATGATGGATGAGGAACAAACCAAGGATATATTGAGCACATTGGGAGTGACGCATAGAGGACGACCCTACTAGTATAATATCAATAGTAAGATGAGGGAAATAACCGAGTGAGAGGGATTGGACAATGATGATGAAGAGGTAGAGGATCTATGTGTGATGGGGAATATTGAGGAAATCATGTGTGCCACATATGACAAGAAAACTAATGGTCAAGGGTCCAATGCAGAAGAACGCTCTCCATTCCAGATCTGAATTAGTGTGGAACCCACAACCCCATGTGCAAATAAGACATTTGAAGAAGAAAAATCAGTTAACCAACAAGTGATTAGTGGTAGAAATATTTTTACAGGATGTGGGTCCATTGGAAATTCAAGAAGAAGTATAAGCTCAACAAGTAATAATCAGGTATCTATACTACACAAAGGTAGTAGCACAACAAACTTCACAATGGAAGGAGTATATCCAACTATTAGGTTACCAGAGTTCCGAGGAGAAGGTTCAGAGGACCCAGAAATGCATCTGTTCATTTGTGAGAATATTTGGGTAGCTAAGAAGATTAAAGATGAAGACAAAAATGTTGTGCAGTTGGAAATCAAATTCAGAGACTATGCATTATATTGGTATGTGATTCTCATGGTAAATAATCAAACATGAGCACCTACAATTGTCGTAGATGTGAAGAAGAAATTAATCAATGAATTTCAGAAACCAATCTCAGAGGATCATTTCATGAACGAGATGATAGAGATCAAACAAAAGATAAGGGAGTGAGTATGGGAGGTTGATCAGAAGTTCAAAAGGTTGAAAGATAAGTTGAAGTGCCTTATTATTGTTATGAAACAAAGATATTTATTTGATAACTCATTATTTCCACACTTGAAGTATCCTTTGAGACAACAGAAATTCCATAGCTAGGTTGAGGCTCTATAAGAAGATTTGCAATTATATGAGAATCGGTATAAGAACACAAATCCAGTTGTGGAAGATATGAGAGAAGATCTAAAGAACCTGAAATTTCAGTTGAATCAAAATAAGGGAAAGGAAAAGAGGGAAGATGTATGGTGCACATTTTTCATAACAAAATTTCATCATAAGAATGAGTGCCCAACCTTTGCACAATACTTGGGGAAAGGAATGTCAAATAATTTATCCACAGGAGGACCATGGTGTGAGATATGTATAATACATGGACATGATCCTTATCATTGTCCCATGATGCAAAAGTATCAAACAATAGCAAAGACTACATTTTGTAATTTTTTCAAGTCAATTGGAAATGAAGACAAGGATTGTAGAACCATAGAGATCATGAAGGAGAGGACATCAGATATGTATAGGGTGAAGGTTTAATTAATGATAGGACAAACTATGTAGAATCCACATTACAATAACGTGCAACAGTTTGTAGCACAACCACAATATAATAACTCGCAATAGTTTGGAGCACCACCGTAATATAACAACACGAAATAGTGTGCAAAGCCACCATAGTAGAATAATGTGCATCCACAGTAAAAATGGGAACCAAAGTATAATACACCACATGGATATAATCAAGGTAATAGAGGAGGCTTCAGAGGAGGAGGTCATGGAGGAGGTAGAGGACTAGTAGTTTGTCACAACTATAAAAAACCTAGACAATATGCAAGATATTGTCCACACCCACCTGCGACAGGTATGTATTGTCACACATAAGACCATGAGACAGAAGATTGTCCGACACTTCTGGTAAATATACATGACAAGAGGAACTAGAACAATCAGAATATCTAATGGATTGTTTTGGAAAACATAGAAGAGGATGGGAAGAAAATCAATATAATTACTAGTGGTGAAGTCAACACAGGAGTAGATCCAGCAAAGAAGGACTAGGACTAGTACCAGTGGGCTAGGAAGAATATAATACCTCAACAAAATTTTTATGCATGCAAAGAGGAGACATTCAAGGAGGCCAAATAGAAGATTCTGAAGGAGAATATTTCTTCTACCTCAAGTAAAATACAGGATATGATGTACCAGTGTATGACATGCCTCCATTGTTTGATCAAACCTAGATAGATCGTCCATCAAAACAACTAAGTAAAATAATAAATTTTTTGGGCTCTTGTGTGAAGTTTTTGAATTATAGAATCTCTTTACAAGTATTCCAGAGACTATTAGAGAAGTGCAATTCTGGAGAAAAGATGAAATTATAGCATAAAAGAGTTAATCATGTTCGTAAGAAGAGAAGAACGAGTAGGGAATTCAGGTTGAATACAAACATTGGATATTTCAATATGGGGGATATTATATTAGAATTAGGGTCTAAAGTAAATGTTCTTCCTAGGAAGACATGGGAATCTATGGGGAAAACTACATTCGGGTATTCACCTATTCAGTTAAATATAGAAAATTAGCATAGAGTGGTGCCAATTGTTATATTGAAGGGGATATCAATAGATCTAGATGGATTATGCACCATGGAAGACTTTGAAGTGATTGCATAGTAGACAAAACTTCACCATATCTAGCATTGTTGGGTCTAGATTGGGCTTTTGATAATCAGGATATTATTAACTTCAAGACCAGGAAGATGATCTTTGAATCAGGGGGATACATAGTTATTGTGCCACTAGATCCTTCAGAGGGAGGAAGGTATGTTGAAACTACAACATAAAATTTTATTACATAAGACATAAATCAATTGTATAGAACTAACACACACGAAATGGATTACATAAACCCAACTACAGATGGAATGTTGAGTTGGAGTATTAGTTCTTGTGCTTCAGACTCTAACACAACACTAGAGAACTGGTAGCAACAACTACATGAGTTATCTACCAGAATGACGTGCGCACTAAGATGGGTTGGTATAGAGGTAAGAGAACCTCCTACTTTCTATGGTAAGAATGATTTGGAAGAATGTTTAATGAGTTTGAATTAGAAGTAGTGGAAAATCAAAGGTTACTAGTTTTGGATATTGATTGAAAAGATACACCTGCATGATCAACAACTGGTATCAATGCAAAAGTTTGTTGCACATCATATTCGACACAGAACATGAGAACAAATATATGGAGAAGTATGATGGAATTTGACAAGCCAAAGAACATGTAGAAAACTGTATAATTCAATGGATATTAGAACCACCAAATAATTTCCACATCATTTTATTTATACACTAAAAGGCATTCCAAGGAACTGGTACACAGAATTGGAATAGCATGGGGAAACTCCAAATTGGGAGGAGATGCAACAAAATTTTGTGATCACATTTTCATTTGAACATGAGAGTCTAGAAATAGATACAACACTAAAGGTGGTGAGAGATAATATTTTTTAAGAACCAGAAGTGGAGATTGTGACCGCTTATCAGAACCAGAAGAGATAGATAGTCAGACAGTTGCTACATTGTTATCATTTCGTAGAAGAAGAAGATCTGACAGAAGAAAACTTGTGTAGCATACAGATCATAGAAGTGGAAGGGGAAAGAGAAGTAGAAGGTCCATGGTTAGAGTCAGAATATTATGCTATACCACTGAATATCAAGAAGGTAAATATTGGAACAAAAGAGAACCCAAAGATTGCAACTATTGGAGATTATTTTGATAATCAAACAGTAGAAAGAATAACAGAGTTATTGCGCGAGTAAAATGATGTGTTTCCAATGATGTTTTCAGAAATGAAGGGATTATTAGAAGAAGTTGTAAGATATGAAGATCTCTTTGAAACCATACACTAGACTGATAAGACAAAGACCTTATAGGTCCAATCTAGTGTACAAGCATAACGTGAAGGCAAAAACTGACAAGATGTTAAAAGATGGTGTTATAGAACCTGTTGATGAATTAGTGGATTAGGGATAATTTTAAGGATGGAAATTTATATCAAGCTGCAGAAGCCTTGGCAAATCTTACTAGTCCTTAATATGAAAACTATAAAATGTTTGGAAATGTTTTAGTAAAAATATTCAAATTTTGAAGGATTTTATATAGTTTCTATAAAATTTGGGCTATTTCTTAGAGAAAAAAATATTATTCAATAAAAATTGGGCTAATCATTTTTAGAAAAAATGGAAATTGGTGAATATGTTTCTGGGAAAAAGCATGGAAAGATATCCCATGGGCGATATATATCCCATAAAAGTTTCTATGGAATGGATTAGCCCTATGGTAGTACAAGAAAAGAAGCAAGGGGGAATAAGGATTTGTGTAGATTTGAGGAAATTGAATGATGCTTGTTTGCATGATCCTTTCCCTACCCCATTTACAGATGAAGTATTGGAGAATGTAGGAGTTAAATAATCCTATTCATTTACGTATGGGTTTTCAAGATATTATGAGATTAGGATAGAACTAGAAGAACAACAAAAGAGAAATGTTTCCACAGAATGGGGATCGTTTCAGTACATAGTAATACCATTTGGGTTGAAAAATTCCCCTGCAATTTTATCAAGGGTAGTAGTAGTTTCCTTTAAGGATTTTATTCATAAGTTTTTGGAAGTTTATTTGGATGACTAGACATTGTTTAGTTTATTGAATGATCATGTTGAAGTATTAAGATTGATGTTAGATAGGTGTAGATAGTGACAAATATCTTTGAATATTAAGAAATGCATTTTCAGTGCACCTTTTGGTATTCTGTTAGGGCATGTGGTGTGTAAATAGGGTCTATTGGTTGATCCTGCTAAAATTGTTGTCATAGTGTGTGTAAATAGGGTCTATTGGTTGATCCTGCTAAAATTGTTGTCATAGTTAACTTATCACCACCTGAGTCAGTGCACTAGTTAAAAATTACACTTGGTCATACAAGGTATTACAAGAATTTTATAAGAGGATATGCACATATTACTATATCAATGGAGAAATTGTTGAAGACGGACATTAAGTATAAGTGGAATGACAAGTGCTAGAACAGTTTGGATATCTTGAAGGAGAAGATGGTGACAAACCCAATTTTAGTGTTTCCAGATTGTTCAAATGAATTACATGTGCATGTGGATGCATCTACAATAACACTTGGATCAGTATTGACACAACCAGGAGAAGTTGATATAGATCACCCAATTGCATTCGCAAGCAGGAAATTGTCATATTTAGAGAAAAATTACAACACAAAAGAAAGAGAAGGATTGGATATGGTATATGCATTGAAAAAATTCATACATTATTTGCTACATCAACACTTTAAGATATTTACAGATCACTCTACTCTTAGATATTTAGTTAATAAGCTAGTGTTGGGGGGGAGAATATGCAGATGGTTTATGTTATTTCAAGAGTTCAATTTTGAAGTTGTGGTGAAGCCTATAAGATTGAATGCAAGGCCAGACCATCTGTCAAGAATAACCAATGGAAAGGAACCAAGAAGTTTTGAATATAACTTTTTTGATGCACAACTTTTTTCAGTACAGATTGTTGATGAGTATTTTGCTGACATTATTGAATTTTTTAGTACATGATTTTCACCAAAGGAATTTAATACTGCACAGAAGAAGAATCTAGTAGTTAGAGCTACAAACTGCCAATTGATTGCAAGTCACTTGTACAAACGTGGTGCAGAGAACATTTTTAGGAGATGTGTTATGGAGCATGAAAATCCTATCATTTTAGCAGAAGCACATGAAGGAATAGTTGGAGGACATTATGCAGGAAAGGCTATTGCATAGAAGATATTGTGCACAATATTATGGTGGCCAACAGTTCACAAGGATGCAGAGGAGTATTTTCATAATTGTGATGTTTTTCAAAGGGTTGAAAATCCATCTAGGAGGGATGAGATGTCATTAAGACCACAAGTAACTTTGAAAGTGTTTGAAAAATGGGCAGTAGATTTTGTAGGACCAA
>CBVK0103036168.1:0-10672 GCA_900067695.1 Picea abies | reverse complement strand
CGCGTGTCCTCCATTACCAGGCTCGCTTGACATGACCAGGTGCTAGGACCATGAGATCGGCTTTGAAGGGCGCTTATTGTTATTTCGGGGTTCGGGATGTCGAGATGTGAAATGACGAGGGACTTTTACCCCTCGAACTCTCGAATGTTGATATGACGATGCGACCAGATCTTGCGCCATGCATCAATGGATCGAACGACCCAGACTTAGCTTTAAAATATAGGCGCTTTATCTTACACTATGTATCGGGTAACTTGGCAGACTCGATATCCCGATGACCGTTGATCTGCTTCGTGGATAGATCTCGGCTACCGGTAGCAAAACCTTGCCCGCTCGCTTGATTCATAAATGGAGAAGAGATCCTTTCGTTGCTGTGCTTGGGTGCTTCCCGTTCATCCTGCAGACCTGGGTACCTTGTGCCTAGGACAAGAAATGTCACTAACATGATGCACAACTTTTTTTAGTACAGATTGTTGATGAGTATTTTGCTAACATTATTGAATTTTTGAGTACAATATTTGCACCAAAGGAATTTAATACGGAACAGAAGAAGAATATGGTAGTTAGATCTATAGACTACCAATTGATTGCAAGTCACTTGTACAAATGTGGTGCAGAGAAAATTTTTAGGAGATGTGTTATGGAGCATGAAAATCTTATCATTTTAGCAGAAGCACATGAAGGAATAGTTGCAGGAAATTATGTAGGGAAAATTACTGCACAAAAGATAGTGTGCGCAGGATTATGGTGGCCAATAATTCACAAGGATGCAAAGGAGTACTATAAAAATTGTGATGTCTGTCAGAGTATTGGAAATCCATCTAGGAGGGATGAGATGCCATTAAGACCTCAAGTAATTTTGAAAGTGTTTGACAAGTGGCCAATATATTTTGTAGGACCAATTAAGCCACCATCCAAAAGATCAAGAGCTAGGTATATTATTACAATGATGGAATAGTTGACCAGATGGGATGAAGCAACACCAGTAAAGGATTGCAATGAAAAAAATGCAGTGCACTTCCTATTTGAACAAGTATTCACAAGATTTGGATGCCCTATATTTTTTATCAGTGATCAAGGGACTCATTTTTTCAATAGTAGTATCCAAGCAATGACTGAAGAATTTGAGATACATCATTAGAACAAAACTCATTACCATTCTCAAGATAATGGAGTAGTGGAAGCATTTAACAAGATATTGGAGAATTCCTTAACCAATATTTGCAATGTGAACAGGGATGATTGGGACATGAAGGTAACAACAATATTATGGGCTTATAGAACTATATGCAAGAAGCTAACAAGATAGCCACCTTTTAGATTGGTGTATCGATAGGAAGCAGTGGTTCCATTGGAGTATTTGATACCTATTATGTGCATTGCATCTATTAAAAACATGGCAGAAAAGGCATAGTGCAGGAAATATTGGCCCAGCTTATGGAACTAGAAGAAGATAGGATCATATTTTTTTTTCATCAAGAAGTACAAAAAGAAAAATTCAAAGCTTGGCATGACAAACATATTAAGAAGAAGAATTTTAAGGAAGCAGATATGGTTCTCCTTTATGAAAGTAAATATTTTCATCACTGAGGGAGGTTCAGAATACATTGGCTAGGACCATATGAGATAAACTATGTCACAGATGGAGGCATTGTGCAACTACAAGATTTAACAGGAATGTATCTTCAAGGATTGGTGAATGGTAGTTGACTAAAGTTATACTTGGAAATCAACAACCCTCACTAATCACCGTGCATAAGTTAGACTTGTATTTATTGTATATAGTAGGACTTAAAAGAAGAGAAAGGAAGAAAAAAGTAGAAAAATGAGAAAAAAACAAAAATAAGTAGGTAGATGGAGAAGTGGTAGACAGACATTTGAAGGATACGACATGCAACAAAAGCTAGAAAGAGTTATGATAGAACCTGAATATACTGCATGATAGAAAAAGTGAATACAGTGTGACGGGACGAAAAATGATCGAAAAAGCAGAAACCGGTGAATGAAAACCTTAATGTAGAAAAACTAGGAGCGACGCACATAGAGGGAGAAAAGACTGAAGAAGACAATGAGAAGACCAAATCAGATGAACCTGAGACACTAAAAAACCCTAAAGCAAAGGAACCCCAAGATGTTGAGGGAGAAAACGATGGAGAGCAAGACACGGAGGAGGTCGACACAACATGACCATCAAAGAGAAAATTGAGGCCATGTGTAATAGCAATGCACACACAAACTGAGATTTCACTGCCATTTCCCCATACTCTAGAGTCGGTAATTGTTTTAGAGAATATGTTGGCATTTTCCCCCAATATGAAATGCGCAAACCACAACATGACATAAGTAGCTAAATTTCCATAGCTTGCGTAGGATGTTTACATACAGAAAAAGTGAAAGGGGCCACTAGGAGATCTCATATTTGAGCCAAAACAATGGATATTTAGGTTGTATAACTCAGGCATCATGAATTTTATATAAATCTGTCACTTTGGTAGGGGGAAGGATTCAATGCATGCATGAACCAATTACTAGAAAGAGTCCATGGAGGGATTTTGTGGATGGATAGACCTTTCCTGATTGATGCATATGTAATTTAGAAGATTACAGGGAGTCCAATAGATGGGGTGAAACCTGAGCAATATTTAGATGATAAAATGAAGGAGAAGGCCATTGCAAAGGAAGTAAAGGCTCAATTTTTCACTCATAGGTGAAGTAGAGTCATGATCATCAAGAATATAAATGACCCAACCATGAGATTTGTGACGAAGTTAATGGCATGCAAGTTACTTAGAAATTTTCACAAGGAAGAGGCACCAACAGGAGCGGTAACAACAACAGTGCAGTGCATGAAGGTCACATTTCTCAGTTGGGCGTCATATTTACTCAACCTATTTTTAGAAGATTGAAAAGATGTGTAGGACTCTAGGATAAAGTTCCACTATTTTTGGTTGCTGATTTTGATAGATTTAGTAGGATTAGTAGAAACTAAGTACTCATCATTTTGTGATAGAAGAGAAAAATGTTTCATAGAAAGATATGAAACTATGTGGAAAAATACATATTCTAAGTAGAGGAAAGCCAATTCAAGCATTTTTAGCATGTACCTTGGAGAAATGAAAGAGAAAATACAAGACACCTGGAGAATCTCACTAGAAGTGGTGAAGGAGAATGAGCGGATAGAACACTTCAAGGCATCTAAGCATAATATACGGATAAAAAAAAGGAGAGACCCTAATAAGACATGGTTAGAGATGTAGTATTGCATTACAGAAGAATAAGTCCAATGGGTAATAGAATAATGGCTAGATCAGTGGAAGGTATTAGTGGCTATAAATAAAGGAGAAAAAGAAGAACCTGGCACATCAAAAAAATCATGTAGGCCAACATCAAATACTATTAAATCATCACAGTGCACGCAACCAACATAAATTGTGATGAAAGTAAATAAGCAGAGGAATAAAGAAACGATATCAAGGGCATCAATATAGGAACTGCCAGTGCAGAAAAAACAAATGGGGAAGCACATAAGAAGGATAACATCCCTGAGATAGGAAGTGGAAACCCACCACAGCAAAAGAAACTTGCACAGATAGAAACACCACCAAAGAGAAAATCAACAATGCATATAGGAGAACAAAGAAAGAAGATGAAGGCATAGAAGAAACCCCCTCAGCTCACCATAAATAAGGATGATGAAAAAAAATTGGTGGAAGATAAAGCATGAGATTGTGGAGAAGAAGCCTTCTATATCACATAGTCACAAAGAGAAGAACTTATGAAGAAGTCGATGGAGGTGAAAGAATTTATGGAGAGCTTACTGACTAATGTAGCACAGTAGAAAGAAACTGTGCAATAGAAGCAAGTAGATGAAGAAAAGGAGATGGTGTAGATAACAATAATGGGAAGTGAGACTTTCCATATTAGCCAAGGAATACTACAAGTAGAAGAGGACACAACACAAAAAACCTTTGAAGGATATAGAGCAGTTGGACTTGTTGTTGTACAAGATTCCAACCAAGGTGTTATATAAGATGCATATTAATGTTGCACATGAATTTAAATTGAGGGTCAGGATGGATGCGACGAATTTGGAGACAACAAAGGAGGAAAAAGAGATACTGGAGATAGCCCTAAAAAAAGTGAAGCTCGAGGGAGATGAAGAAAAAAAATGTTTCAAGAAACTCGAACAAAGACTTGAAGAAGTCTTTCAAACTATTCCAGATAGCGCACTAAGAGGGGATTTCAACGCAGAAGAAAATATCCTAAATGTAGCACATGTTATGGACAACTATAGGAAGGAAATTACAGACTTGGAAGATAAGCAGATTCCTAGGAGTCCACGAGAGATCAAAGCACAGAGGGAACAATAGGTTGTAGAATACACAAATAATAATGAAGGAGAGATTAATATAATGACATAATTATATAATAGTAAAACACAAATGTGGACTAAAATGAAAGAAGATGTGAAGATCCAAGAGTTAGACCAGAAGAAGGGAAATATAAACATTGTAGTCCAAGATTTGAAGCATAGACAAAAGAACATGGCCATCTTAGACTGAATGAAGAGTGCACATGGGATGAAGAACCTGTAGGAAGAATTGAAGGAAGTTCATATGGAGAAGCAGCTAAGGCAGGCTTAGTTGGAGCCATTGCAGGAAGGGGCCGAGACAATGATCAAAAAACTAGAAGTAGCAAAAGGAAGAATAGAGTAGCTACACTTGGAGAGTGTAGAAGTGCTAAAGGAGTATCTTACAACTCAGTTGGTAGAAATCATTGTAGAAAGGAGTGCATAGGAAAAAACACAAGTACAAGAGATGACAGGAAAATTTGAGGCACTGAAGAAGTCAGTGCAGGAGGAAAACACTACCTGAGTGGATCGAGATGAGACATAAATAAGTGTCAGGGGCCTATTGGAGCAAGCTATTTTGGGAGAAAAGATCAAGGAATAAGGAAGAGTGAAACAAACGAGGTAGGAAACTAAGGAATGGATCAAATAAGTAGCACACGCTAGTAATTAAGGATAAGCAATGCAGAGTCAAAGAAGGAAACGGTTGGATCGACAACCAACCACACACAAGTGATTGATATTTGAACATGTCTAATCCACTAGGATTAGGGTTTTGGGTTATGTTGTAAGGGTTTTTACCCATTTTTTGTATTATAAATATGATGTATGAGGTATATATAGGGGATCTTGTTTTTTGTCATGTTGAGAAGCATTGGTGAGAACCTTTTGAGTTTTGAGTCGCAGTACTAGTTTTGGTTGAGAGTCATGGAGCTCAGATTATACTAGTTTTGGAGACTTATGGAGTGTAACTGAGGGTTAGGTCGCAATGTTTGGATCTTGGTGAGACACTGGTCATCCTCACCATTACTAAACCTATGATGTAATGCACACACCACCATATTTTGATGAAGAATAATAAGAATCAAAATACTTTTGTGAATATAGCTTAGGGGGGGTGAACCATGGTAAAATACTATGTCATTGTTTGGAATGGTTCCTTTTATGTGTTGCAATTCTTATTATGTTGAATGAATGAATGAATACATGCATTTGTTAGAGTTAATTTACAAGGCACACTATAGTATACATGTTATTTTATGCAGAATGAATGTTAAAGGTTAAAGGAATGGTAGATCAGAATGATGGTATGGTAGAATTAATGTTGAAGTAGAAGAAGTATAAATATGCCTATCATCCCAGGAGCATCATCCCTTCCACGATTGCAGACACTTGGGTCATGAAATCACCCATAAGCCATCTCAGGTGAGACTGCATTTTGCACTCTGTGCATAGTGTTTCCTTCTTGTTTACCAAAGGGATCGATTGTTTCTAGGGTTTTGTTGGAGAACTAATGTAGAACCTAGGTCATCCCATACATCCAATAGTGGGCCTAGTTTCCACTAATAATTCAAAGAAGGAAAGGGGGAAAAGAGATAATTATCCCCCAAATAATTCTAATCAACTCTAATTCTAATCTACAAAAAAAATAATCTATTCTAATCTAACTACTTCTAGCCTATCATGTATGAGAAAAAAAATTAAATGAGTACAGCCTAAGATAACATCATTGGTAGAAGAAATAGTCCATATCCATCGACAATGTGTTAAAAAAATAAAATTGTGGAAATGATCACAAATAATTGAAAAACATATATGTAACTTCATCATTGTACTCATTAGAAATCATAGCAATGTAAGCATTCCAAACACCAAGCATAGAAATAATTCATATGACAATTATTCATAAAACTTAAATGACAAACACATATGTAGAGTAGTCCCACGGGAATTTGACAACAACCATTATCTCAAAACATCTTCTTCTCTTCATATATCCATAAATAATGGTATTCTTAGTCTATCCAATGGGAAAAGTATCTTATTACACATAACGAGTTCTCTTTTATAAAACTAGACAGACTCCTCAGTTCTTGTGATTATTCATTTCGTTTCTCTTTGTTTTGTCATTATCCACTTTGAATTTATATTACATTTTTGTGAATGGATATGCAAGCATTATAAACAAAATTTGAAGGGACTCTCAAGTAGTCAATATTGTTCCATATGTTTTTCATGAGTGATATTTATTAAAATATCATTAACTATGCTCCTTTGTGTCTTTCTATTTTATTCAAATTTTCTTGGGAATTTTTGGTGTCGATTTTGTGAACAAAATCCTTCCATATTCTTCTTCTCCACTTTATCTTTTTAGCATTCTCTTCCCGGTCTTATTTTGACTCATGTTGATCAAAATATGACTTCCTAAACATTGCACAACCTATTTTTTCGGGCCTCTTCCATTCTCTGCACGTTTTGAGAATTTTCACCCTCAATATGTCAATACTAGTTGTACAATCATGTTTTACTCTCTGTTATCTTTCCAACAAGCTATCCTAGGCTTGATTTCATCTTCGAGATCTCATGATATGTTAGTTTGAACATTCCATAATGATTTTTCCATTAAATTTATGACCTTCTATTCTTTGTGTTTTCTAGTATTTTTTGTCATTGTTTTGGCCTATGGACCTCTTCCAATGTGTTATCCTACTCGATGCCTTTCCAATGAGGTATCCTGGGGATGATTCTGACTCTTATAACCTTGTTGGACAGTTGGTTTGGACAATTGGTTGTCATTGATGTCAAATCTTGAAGATTGATGTAAACCCTTGGAAATTCTGGAAGCCCCAGAGATGTGGATGAGATCATTGGACAGTTGGGTGCCATTTGTATTATTGAGATTGATGGTGATTTAGTTTCCATTAATGTCAGTTTATTTCAATGGTTGTGCACTTGAAGAAGTCTGGTAGAAAATTTCAGTAGCCCCGAAGGTATGGTCATGGAACCCAAAATTGATTGAGGAATAAAGACATGAAGGTCAATGTACTTGCAAGTAATACTATCAAAGATGGATAGTACATTTCGTGCCATTTTCGGTGATATATGGTATACCACGTAGTTCCTCATGGTTGAGGAGATATTGATATATGAAGTTGGAGGACCCTCAAGAATAATATAGAAGCCTCTAGAAGGTCAACAAGAAGTTAATTATTCTAGAAGTCCCTAGAAGGTCATCAAGAAACTTGACCAGTCAATGTGGTTACAACAAGAAATTAATTAAGCATAATTTTGTTGCAACGAGAAATTAATTATGGGTAAAGTAGTTGTAACAAAAAGTTTGCTAGTCAAAGTGGTTGCAACAAGAAATTTTTTATGGGTAAAGTAGTTGTAACAAACAAATTATGATTTTAATAATTATGGGTAAAGTATTTTCAACACGAATGTCGGTTATCTCTAGAATAAGGAAAATAGGTAAACCAATTACAAGGTAGCCCCTAAAAGAAGTAACTTGGTAAGTATAAATAAGACTTCAAGAGACTCCCATTTGCATATATTTTGTAAATTGAATATCTATAAGTGAATGAGGTAACCAAGGAGATTTGAGGAAAATTTCATAGGGAAGGTGAAGTAAAGAAGGCCAAAAATCCAAGGGAGGATGAAGACTTTTGATGATGTGTTCTAAGGTATGTTATTTATAGGTCATCTTACCATTTCCGCTATAACGTTTTTTCTAGAATGATTCAGATAGTGAAAATTAGAGGTTGTTGAGAAGAAATATAAAGGTACCAGTGATAGCAATATCCACTTCTGGGTCATTTTACTTTTGTATATACACTATGTTGAAGATAGGGCTTTTGAATAGTCCTGAAACTAGTTGTAAACATCTGTTCCAGGTAAAACAGCCTAAACATATTCATAGAGAATCCAAATGATGTGGAACTAATTGAAATGGAAATAGTAGAGGCCTTTGTTTGTTGTGTGTGAGTTTCATAATAATATATAAAATATTGCACACGTGGCATGTCGTACAAGTTTACTCTCTAGAATGAGCCAGAATTCAGCAAGGTCTGTCATTTTCTCTATAAAGCCTTTTCATGAACAATTCAAGGAGTGAAACTTGGAGGAATTTCAGAATACATAATGAAGGAAGTTGGGTACAAGTTTCATACCTTTATTCATTACAGGTTAAAAGTTATGTTTGTTAAAATTTAGGGTTTGTGACTAATCCAAAACTAGTCCCGTGAGACTGAGGTAAAGGTTGATGAAGATGTTATTATCTTGTTGTTGAAGTTAAGCAAATTTTTTAGGTCTATGATCACATACACTAGGTCATCTACAGGAAATGTGATAGGATGGGGCAAGGAAAGGAGGTTGTGGCCTCCTTCTGGTTGGTGTCAAAGAATCACGGAGTTGGATCTTCCTTTGGGTCAGAGCTTGTAAACTAAGGGATTGGCACCTCCTTCCAGTTGTAGATGGTAAATCAGGGAGTTGGAGGTTCCTTTAGGTCGTAGCCTGAGAAGTAGAGGATTGGAGCCTCCTTCCAGTTGGAGCCGAAAAATTGGGAAGTTGGTGCTTCGTATGAATGTATTTCTTCTAACATATAAGAAAAGAATTTTGTGGTTTTCTCCTACATCGCATTTCCACATAAATCTTGTTGCACTGTGTATATGTGATTATTTTACTATGCACTGTTGATTTATATATTGATGATATGATAAACATAGATGATAAACTATTGAGTGGTAACCGATCAAGTTAATGTTTATATGCTCTGATTATACATTCTGATTGAAAGTGGTTAAAAGTGATAAAAGTGCTCATACTGATTCACCCCACCCCCCTCTAAGTATTCTAACAATTGGTATTAGAGAGAGGTTCCTTCAGGAAATATTTTAACCACTGGAAGGTAGATCATGGAAATAAATTATATGTATAAGATGGAAGTACCATAGTTCAATGGTCAAAATGGGCTGAAATATGAAATATGGAGCATGTTGGACACACCAACCAAACTAAGAGGGTGGGGGTGAATTAGTGTGTGGGATTTTACAACTATTTCTCACTTCAAGTTAGCAACCATTTAAAAACATAATATTACACATCATCATTGTAAGATTGAATGTAACCATTCACCAATGACATCCAACAATAATAAAGAGCAATCAATCCATAAGCACAATGAACACAAGAGACACCATATTCATGTGTAATATTTTGTATTATGTTTTACATGTGACTACAATCACGGGGGTTTTATCAGCTTTTGTATTATGTTTTACATGTGACTACAATCACGGGGGTTTTATCAGCACCAACTAAAGTAAGGAGCACCAAATCCAAGGAGAGAACCAACTCTTAAGAGAGAACCAACTCTCAAGCAAGACTCGGCTTGCCGCAAGACACAGCTTGTCGATAGAATGCAATCTATCCAACTAGAATTGATCTAGTTGTAAAACCAACACAAATACAAGTCAACCATTTATAGAATATCCTCCAACTCATAATTAGATATCTACAACAAATGTTGATCACAAGAATCTTCCCATACAATCAACCAAACACTTCATCAACCTCGCTTCATTCACGATGCCATGCAATCAACAAGTTACCTCAACTTGTAAGATTGACCACAAGCTCAATTTTGTATTTATGATTCTAAAATTTCTATATGAGGTACTCATGTATGTATTGTCATACCTATGCAAATTTCAAAGTCTACAAAGTCATATAAAATAATTTATAGCATAAATACCAGGCTGACTTGTTCGAAACATATTTCGGGATTATTCAGGAACCCTAACTTCCACAGAGCATATCTCTGAAAATGTTATGATTCAATGGATGAAATTTTAACCATATATACTATGATATATTGAGTCCATATCCTCCAAATTTCAGGGTTCAAAACGTCCCAAAACTAAAGTTATAGGAAATATGGAAGACCATCCTGAATTATGTCCTATTCTAGAGAGCTCACTTGTACGGCATGATCCACATGGAATATTTGTTGTATGGATCTGAAAATTTACAAAACATACTATATAATGTACTATAACCAATACATTTGGTCTTACTAAACTTGGATCTGGTGTGAAGAAGTTATGACAATTTAACCCGAAACACTTGTTTCAGATTAGTTTCAGGACTAGCCACAAACCCTATTTTTCACGGAGTGTAACTCCCAAAATGCAATGACCAACAAGATGAAATTTTTATCAAAGTTACTTGGATATGTTGTTTCAATGGCCTTTAGGTTTTTCTGTATGAATCATTGTAGAAAAATATTTATTGTGAAAATGGTGAGATGACCTATAAATAACATAC
>CBVK0103036166.1:0-11516 GCA_900067695.1 Picea abies | reverse complement strand
GATGTTGTTGCACATGTTGAAGGCTTAATTCTTATGCTCAATTGTTATATCTCGAAGTACTTTTTCCTATTGGTGCTATACATTGTTTTATTGCAGTAATTTTGCAACAACAATAGGTTCATTTGATTATATAGTGTCTAAGAGGTCATAAATGCAATGTACAACTTGGTAATTGTCTATATTATGCTTTGGATTGTAGAAACTTCTATTTGTTACACAGATATGTATCTTGTGCAGGCTTTGCACAAGTACAAATCCTATGATAATATGAGGAATGGAAGAGGTAGTTGATCGCTATAGTTTGCAAATGACAACCAAATGAAGTTGACTGATGTATATAGGATAATGTTTAAAGGGAGTCTGGGAGTAATGTTGAAGTCAAACCCTCTCCAAACCCTTGACATACTAGAGTGGGACACACTCTTTCCCGACCTTCTATGGAGACCATTTTTTTTTTGTTTGTTATATTGCCTGACCAGGGTAAGTCCCTCTCAAACATGTGTTCTATTACCCCCAACCTAGGGGTAACTAAGGAGATCATGTCTCGAGGCCCACAGGTTGTAGACATAGAGTGTCGAGAGCTATATGTACAGAGCATAGCCTTGGAGGGGCCCTTCTTTCCATTGATGCATCCTACACATCACCAGTAGCAACATCCACCACACTGTCATGGTTCTGACAAGGAAGTGGGTCTTGCTCCATGAGGTAATGAGATGAGGTAGCATGGTACATATCACTCTGATATTTAAAGCATTTGAACATGTTACAAATGATATTTCTTTATTTCAAAACATTTGCTTGGAATTTATGCTATTTTCCTTATTTGAACCCGAGGGGGGTTTCGTTGTATACTAGTAACTTGGTTGCCCTCGAGATTAGGTTGCTACTGGGTGGTCCTTTAAAAGTCATCATTTGTTCCCCACCATACTTGTCACTTTCCATACATTTTCCCTCTGTCTCCCCAGCCTTTTGGGATCTTCAAATGTATTGACCCAAGAAGGGATTGTACCTTACCTCATGGGAAGAAGGGGTTAAAGTCCCAGAGGGTAAAAGTAGCTAGAAAAAAGATAAAATCCAATCATAAGACCTTTGAGATGCTTTGCCTAGGAATCCCCGAGGAAGCAATGAAACGCTTCTCTGTAAGCATAGGGGACCCACAAAATGAATGATAATGAATACTCAAGGTGTTAGTTGGGGGTAGGAGGTCTCATCACGAGTGGGCCTATCATGATCATAGGTATTTAGCAATATGAAATTACCATCATCTGATCACCAAGCCAGGGTAGTGGTTCTCAGTTGCTTAACTAAGGGAAAGGGGGTCTCATCACGAGCCATCCTTCAAATTTCCATGAGGTATTTGTGAATGACACTGTCGTATATGGACACCAAGCCAGGACAATGGTCTCTAACTAATTCTTTGAAACATGACAAAAACATAAAAGAAAAAGCTAAGAAGAATGGAAAACAAATGGGCTTGGAAAATTGCATTGCGAACAAAGGGCAGCTCACCCTCCACAAATGGAGTCTTTGAGTAATGTTGAAGTCAAACCCTCTCCAAACCCTTGACATACTAGAGTGGAACACACTCTTTCCCGTCCTTCTATAAAGACCAATTTTTTTCTGCTCATTATATTGCAGAACTAGGGTAAGTCCCTCTCAAACATGCATTTGTTACCCCCAACCTAGGGGTAACTAAGGAGATCTTGTCTCAAGGCCCACAGGTTGTAGACATGGAGTGCTGAGATCCAAAGATGGACATAGCATATCCCTAGAGGGGCCCTTCTTTTCATTGATGCATCATACACATCACCGTCATTAGCATCGACCACGTCGACCTGATTCCCACAAGGCAGTAGGTCTTTCTCCATGAGATAATGAGTCCAGGTATCATCCTACGTATCACTCTGATATTTAAAGCATTTGAACATGTTGCAAAGGATATTTCTTTATTTTAGAACATTTGCTTGGAATTTATGTTCTTTGCCTTATTTGAACCTAAGGGGGGCATCATTGTATCCTAGTAAGTTGGTTTCCCTCGGGAGTAGGTTGCTACTGGGTGGTTCCTTGAAAATCCATCGTATGTTCCCTACCATACTTGTCACTTTCCATACTTTTTCCCTCCATCTCCCCAGCCTTTTGGGATCTTCAGGTGTATTGACCAAAGAAGGTATTGTACCTTACCTCGTGGAAAGAAGGGGTTGAAGGCCTAGAGGGTAAAAGTAGCTGACAAAAGATAAAAGCCAATCATAAAACCTTTGAGATGATACGCGTAGGGATCCCCGAGAAAGCAATGAAACACTTCTATGTAAGAATAGGGGACCCACAAAATAAATGATAATGAATACTCAAGGTGTTAGTTAACGGATAGGAAGTCTCATCACGAGTCGACCTATCATGATCATAGGTATTTAGGGGTATGACATTACCATCATCTAGTCACAAAGTCAGGGCAGTGGCTCTTAGTTGCATAACTAAGCGAAAGGGGGTCTCATCACGAGGCATCCTTCTCATTTCCACTAGGTATTTGTGAATGGCATTATCGCATCTAGAAACCAAGCCAGGACAGTGCCCTCCAACTAATTCCTTGAAACATGAAAGAAACATGAAAGAAAAAGCTAAGAAGAAGAATGGCAAACAAATGGGCTTGGAAATATTGCATTGCAGAAAAAAGGCAGCTCACCCTCCACAAAGGCGCCCATAGGTAAGACAATACAAATCCTTGTATGTCATGAACCCCATACCCAAGAAGGAATTGTACCTTACCCCGTGGGAAGAAGTGGTTGAAGGCCCAGAGGGTAAAAGTAGTTGGCAAAAGATAAAAGCCAATGATAAAAACTTTGAGATGCTTCGCTTAGGGATCCCCGAGAAAGCAATGAAACGCTTCTATGTAAGAATAGGGGACCCACAAAATGAATGATAATGAATACTCAAGGTGTTAGTTGGGGGATAGGAGGTCTCATCACGAGCCGAATTATCATGATCATAGGTATTTAGCGGTATGACATACCATCATCTGGTCACCAAGTCAAGGCAGTGGCTCTCATTTGAATAACTAAGGGAACGGGGGTCTCATCGCGAGCCATCCTTCTCATTTCCACTAGGCATTTGTGAATGGCACTATCGTATCTAGACACCAAGACAGGACAGTGGCCTCCAACTAATTCCTTGAAACATTAAAGAAACATGAAAGAAAAAGCTAAGAAGAAGAATGGAAAACAAATGGGCTAGGAAAAATTGCATTGCGGACAAAAAGGAAACTCACCCTCCACAAAGGCACCCATAGGTAAGACAATACAAACCCTTGTATGTAATGAACCCCATGCCCAAAAGTTTACTCTACACAATCTCACATACACATATGACTAGGATAGGCTCCACCTAGGAAACACCCTAGACCTCGGAGTTATTAACCCAGACCCCTTCCCAAACCTAAATTTGGCAAGTTGTATCACATCCTTGAGCATTTGTTTGGTTTAAGGGGGTTTGATGCACATGTTCAAGTTATCTAATTATTAGACATCACTCATCGACCCATGTAAGGCGTACTTGTTTTTCTTTGCAGGACCTTGCCTGGTGCACATGTATTCATGAGGAGATGACCAGTTTGAACCTTCATGAGGGCTTGAATCCCATCGATGGACGTTGAAACCAAAAGCCTGGGGAAAGACAGTTACGACCAGATTGCACAATGAAGGAAGAGGACGTTGCCTTTGGACGCACCCTGGCAAGCCTAGATGATGGGGGCCACCCTTCCCTACCTAGACGCTGGCTTTGGAGAACTTGGATGTCACCCTAGTAGCCCATGACGTCACCCAGGGCTAGGGTTTCACATTGAGAGATTTTGGGCTTCAATTTTGGTACATCTGGCATGGAGGAGGGACTTTGGAGACCCTACGTTTTGTTAGATGACCTCAACATCTCATAGAGGAGGCCTAATGTCACCCTTTTGAGGGTTATTTTGTAAAGAAGTGATTAACTTTTAATTTTAATGAGAAAATTGACATGTGGGCTCAAAAATGACATTTATTCATGACCAATATTCATGAGGGGATGACCAATTCCAACCTTCATGAGGACTTGAAGCCCATGAATGGATGTTGAAACCCCAAGCCTGAAACCCCAAGCCCGGGGCAAGACAGTGACGACCAGTTTGCATATTGAAGGAAGAGGACGTTGCCTTTGGCTGAACCATGGAAAGCCTAGACCATGGGGGACACCCTTCCCCACCTGGACATTCTCTTTGGAGACCTTGGACATCACCCTAGTATCCCCATGACGTCACCCAGGGTTAGGGTTTGACATTGAGAGATGTTGGGATGCAATTTTGGCACATGTGGCATGGAGGAGGGCCTTTGCAAGCCCAACGTTTTGCTGGATGACCTCAACATCTCATGGAGGAGGCCTAACATCACAATTTGAGGGTTATTTTGTAAAGAATTGATGTATTTTAATGTTAATGAGCAAATTGACATGTAGGCTCAAAAATGTGAAAGTATACAACTATTAGGTAAGTAAGCGAAGATTTTCCATATAAATATGGTTGGCTAAATTTATGTTTACATCATAACTCACCTTTCACAAGAGGGGGACTGAAATTGGTGCCCTTTTTGGGGTACTTGGCTGAAATTCTGAGGCACACTTGCTTGGAGACTTGTTTGGATGCAGTTTGGATCATTTCTTGGTGGAATTTTGGTAAATCTAGGGTTTTAATTGCTTGATTATTCTTGGTGAAGTAAATATGCATGATAAATGTTTATGGTATGTTTACTTGTTCATATTTAAGATTATGAAATTGCTTGCTTGAAAACCCTAGGAGTAAGAGACATAAGGTGTTTCTTTCTTTCTCTTCATTTTGCTAGTTTTGCCTACGAAAATATTGTCTAGACAACTTCTCCAAGTATAATCATTGTAATTTCTCCAAGTTATTGTGCCGATATAATTGATTCCATAAACAGTAAAAGGCACTAGTTCTCACTTCTATCTTGTTGGAAGATTGATCAAACACTCAAACCTTATTCTCTCAAACCTATGCTAACTAAGTCTAACACAAACTTAGCATAGATCTCTAACTTTCTTACTGATGTTATAAATGTTTGGTACAACCATCTAACTGCAGCGTTTTTTCTGCATACACCATGCTAACTCGTAGCTAACTTACTTAGAACTTGCTTGTGACAATTGTTAAGGAATCTACTTGATATATGCTCAACTTTCACTATCTTTTCTAGCAATTTTGAGCAGTAATTTTTCTGGCTGTTACAATTTACTTTTGGTTGTTATAAACCGTCAGCTAACTGTAATTTTGCCTCAACCATCATATAATTTCATTTTCTATCATCTTTGGAGGCTTTACTATTATTTTTGTACATGAAATTGCTATATATGTGCTCTGTTGTTCTTGCTTCAGGCAAGTACACAAATTACACTTATTTGCCTCAATTTATCAGATGTTGACTTTGTTGACTTTGGTGACCAGTGACATAGACTTTCTTGACTTTCTTGACATAACCTTAGCCTACCCATCCCTTTAGCCCACCGGGTTGGTGACCAGTGACATAGACTTTCTTGACTTTCTTGACATAACCTTAGCCTACCCATCCCTTCAGCCCACCGGGGACGCCTCCCTTGGGTTGGACTTGCATCCTTCCCTAAAAGAGGGGATTTCCTTTTGAGGTGACAGTGATAGGATATCCCATTGTTACACCAATCTTGTCTCACTTGCCTTTGGCTTTGGGCAAGTACAGATTGCGCGATGACACATTCTTTCACCAATGAGGCACTTTATAATAAAGTCAATGATGCTCTTGGCTCCTTCATGCAAGATTGTGAGGTGAAATTTGAAGCAAAGAACCCAAGGCTAGAGAAGCATCTACGTAACCTGAGATCATGGCATAGGTTGTAAATATCATGAAGTTGAAAGGCCAAATATGTCACTCTAAAGAAATTATGGGATTGAATGAGATGAGTGAGCAAACCACACCCTCTATTAGCATTAAGAGCTTATCCCCCCTATAAATCAAATATTAAGACGAATATGGTCATGACCAAGATTGAAAATTTTATTATGTACCATCCATATCTACAAACTCTCCTCAATTAGAACCAAGTTCCATTGATGCATGGAACTCCCAATTACCTTCCTTTTCCTGAATTGCCTCTAAATTTAAACAAACACAAATGATATAATTATAAAGTAACAAATGAGTTAAATTAAAATAACACATAACCATTAAATTATTTTAACACATACCTCCTCCATCTTTCCCCGTTATACTTGTGGAATGTGCGGTTGTTAAGCCTTGTCTTAATTTCCCCACCAATTGAATCCAAAAATAAAAACTATTCAAAAAGATGGGAAAAATAGATAAAAATTAAAATAGAAAAAACAAAATATTAAAGTACAAATTAGCATGGTCGTGCTCACAAACAGCAAAAAAAAACATAGCACCAATAGAAAAACAACAATCACAAAAGATACAAACAACAATAGCAAAAAACAACAAATAGAAGAAAAAAAATAAAAATAAAGACAAATACCAAACATGAACTCTGCAACCCCAAAAAGCGTTCATGGCAACCAAGGACACCATGCACACCAAAATATAGAAATATCTTATGAGAATTTCTTGAAGATAGACTAAAAATCTTTTGATTTGTCTTATGCACAAATACATCTTATGTAAAGACCAAATATCATAAATCCTACATAGATAAGGAGGGAGGACAATCATTGTATTTGAAATGAGAATAATTTCATAAAATAACACATGGATTTTGTGCCAAAAGAAAACTCACCTCTACCTCTACACTCACTGCAATAGTCACCCTCTACGTCCACCTTTACCCATGCACTTTGCTACAATGGCCCAGGTCTCTCTCATACAAGGATATTTTAGCATTCTTGTCAGTGCTACTCCATTTTCATTCACCTACATTGCATTGCATTCAATAAATAAACAAATGACAAATATGATAATATACCTCAAATATGCATGGAACCATAAATGTCTTCCTTTCTCATACAATGATATTTTAGCATTGTCTTCAGTGCTCCTCCATTTTCATTCACCTACATTGCATTGCATTCAATAAATAAACAAATGACAACTATGATAATATACCTCAAATATGCATGGAACCATACATGTCTTTCTTAATCTCCACCTTCACCCATTGCACTTTGGAATCTGCATCATATCTAAACACACAGTTAGTTAGGACCCACCTTAATTTCTTCAACCACTGAACCCAATAAAAAACAAACTAGAAAATATAAATAGAGACCAAAAAAAACTTATGAGAAATCTTAAAAAGACACCAAAAATCTAATTAGAAATATTAAACAAATATTGAAATATATTGCAAGAAATCATAAACTTATGAGTAATCTTATGTAATGACCAAAAATCATAATCCCTAAATAAGTAAAAAGGAAGTAGAACCATCATATGAAACAAGGATAGATTCATAACACAACCAAATAAAAACTCACCTTCCACCTCTCCATCTCCTACATTGCCCACATTTATCTCATAAAAAGATATTTATGGGGTTTCATTCGAGATCCTCCACCTTACCTCACCTTCATTACAGTGCACTCAATATATAAATAATATAATATGCATCTAGTTTAAACAAGTAGGCATCGAACCATACTACCTCACCGAGCTCATCGTCCTCCTTAGCCTTTGCCTTCACCAAGTCTGCCTATGGAATTTTCATTGGCCCTAGTGTTTGCCTTCATTTCTCCACGTACTGAATTCAACAAAAACCAAACCAAAAAGTATTAAATAAAGACTAACAAATCTTATTAAATAGAGACTGAAAGATTTTATGAGAAATCTTAAGTATTAATTAAAGACTAAAAATCTTATGAAAAGTATGAAATAGAGAGTGAAAGATTTTATGAGAAATCTTAAATATTAAATAAAGACTAAAAAATCTTATTAAATAGAGTATGGAAGATTTTATGAGAAATATTAAACAAATATTGAAATATATTGCAAGAAATCATAAACTTATGAGTAATGATATGCAATGACCAAAAATCATAATCCCTAAATAAGTAAAAAGCAAGGAGAACCATCATATGAAACAAGGATAGATTCATAACACAACCAAATAAAAACTCACCTGCCACCTCTACATCTCCTACATGGCCCACGTCTATCTCATACAAAGATATTTCAGTGGTTTCATTCGAGATCTTCTACCTAACCTCACTTGCATTACAGTGAACTCAATATATAAATAATATAAGATGCATCTAATTTAAACAAGTAGGCATGGAACCATACACACCTTTTCGACCTCATCGTCCTCCTTAGCCTTTGCCTTCACCAAGTGTCCCTATGGAATTTGCACTAGCCCTAGTATTTTCCTTCATTTCCCAACCACTGAATTCAACAAAAATCAAACCAAAAAAACTTAAATAAAGACTAAAAATTCAATGTTATGAAAAGTATTAAATAGAGACTGAAATATTTTATACGCAATCTTAAATATTAAATAAAGACTAAAAAATCTTATGAGAAGTATTAAGTAGAGACTAAATGATTTTATGAGAAATCTCAAATATTAAATAAAGACTAAAAATCTTATGAAAAGTATTAAAGAGAGACTGAAATATTTTATGAGAAATCTTAAACAAATATTGAAATATATTGAGAGAAATCATAAATTTATGAGTAATCTTATGCAATGACCAAAAATCATAATCCCTAAATAAGTAAAAAGGAAGGAGAACCATCATATGAAACAATGATAGATTCGTAACACAACCAAATAAAAACTCACCTTCTACCTCTGTATCTCCTACATTGCCCACATTTATCTCATACAAATATATTTCAGTGGTTTCATTCGAGATCATCCACCTTACCTCACCTACATTACAGTGCACTCGATATATAAACAATATAAGATGCATCCAATTTAAACAAATACGCATAGAACCATACATACCTCACCGACCTCATCGTCCTCCTTAACCTCTACCTTCACCGATTGTGCCTATGGAATTTGCACTAGCCCTGGTATTTGCCTTCATTTCCCCACCCACTGAATTCAACAAAAACCAAACCAAAAAATATTAAATAAAAACTAAAAACTCTTATGAAAAGTATTAAATAGACACCAAAATATTTTATCAGAAATCTTAAATAAAAACCAAAACTCATAATCCCAAAATAAATAAAAAGGAAGGAGAACCTTCATATGAAACAAGGATAGATTCATAACACAACCAAATAAAAACTCACCTTCCACTTCTGCATCTCCTACATTGCCCACATTTATCTTATACAAAGATATTTCAGTGGTTCCATTCGAGATCACCCACCTTACCTTAGTTGCATTACGTGCACTCGATATAGTAATAATATAAGATGCATCTAATTTAAACAAGTATGAATGGAACCATTCATACCTGATCATCCTCCTTACCTTCTACCTTCACCAAGTGTGCCTATGGAATTTACGCTAGCCCTAGTATTTGCCTTCATTTCCCCACATACTGAATTCAACAAGAACCAAACCAAAAAATATTAAATAAAAACTAAAAAATCTTATGAAAATTATTAAATAGAGACTGAAAGATTTTATGAGAAATCTTAAACACAGACCAAAAATCTTAATCTTATGTAGAAGTGGATTTTATGTAAAAATCTTAATTTATCATTCTTGACCATTTTTATGTAAAAATCCTAGTAACACAAACCAACTAAAATTGATTAGAGTTTAGCTTAACTCTAATCAATTTTATGTAAAAATCTTAATTTATCTTAAATATGTTACATGGAATTCTCAAAAACATCATCTCACATGTATTTTTTCACAAGTTTTCTAAAATTGATTTGTAAATATTACACAACTAATTGCTCAAATGTATCCATGCTTATCTCAGGAATAACAAGACATTGAGAACAGTATAAAGAAGGGAGGCTTGCACAAGTGGCCACTGGAAGCTGTCACACCTGTCATAGGTACATAATGGAAAATAAATGTAGTCACTTGACCTCAATCCAACATGAACAACCTCAATCCAACATGAACAAGCAAGGGGAAGGACCATGCATCTTCATGATATGAGGGTTATCTTAACCCCAAGAGAAGGATTAGAAACATGTTGTCCCCTCCGCCGATATTAAGGACTAGAAGGATAAGTTGTTGAGAATGGACATAAAGAAATGGCTTCACTCTTATCATGCATTTGTTGCTTCTATTGCTTTCTTTTATCTTACTAGAAGTCACATTATCATGTGAAATAGTAGGATGGGAGAATCATATCAAGTGCATGTGGATAAGGTGTTGAAAATGGAGATAAAGCAATGTCTTCACTCTTATCATGCATTTGTCGCTTCTATTGCTTGCTTTTATCTTCGTACTGTTTAGCTAAACTCTAATCAATTTTAGTTGGTCTTTGTTACTAGGATTTTCTTAGGCTATTGCTCAAGTACAAGTGGCCGCCAGAGGTGGTCACCCCTTAGCCCTATCATGGGTACAGTATTGAAAATAGGCTTGGGAACTCCACCTCAAACCAGAATTATTGAAGAGGATGAAAGAGCTTGCACCCTCGCGATGGATTTTTCCTTTAGGGACTTGATAGGGAAAATCTTAGAGATATACCAAGGAAATCTAATGGTTGTGTCTAAGGAAAGTAACGCATATATTTCACACCTTAGGAGGATATTTGAGCCTTATAGGAAATACGATATTTCTCTGAATCCCAAGAAATCAATCTTCGGTATTAACAAGCCGAAGTTGTTAAGACATGTGGTTTCAGAAGAAGGTATTTCGATCAATCCTAAAAAAATCAAATACATTAAGAATATCTGTCCCCAAACTAACAAGAAATCCTTGCAATCATTCGTTGGTAAGATCAACTTCATAAAAAGATTTATCCCAAATTTTGTCAAAAAGGTCAAACCAATGAATGCCTTACTAAGGAAAGATGTTGCATTCAAATGGGATGACGACAAAATAGAGTCCTTTCAATATATTAAGGAGGCAATTGCTACGTTCTTTGGTAAGATCAACTTCATAAAAACATTTATCCCAAAATTTGTCAAAAAGGTCAAACCAATGAATGCCTTACTAAGGAAAGACGTTGCATTCAAATGGGATGACAACAACATAGATTCCTTTGAAATTATTAAGAAGGCAATTGCTATAGCACTTGTCTTGATTAGTCCTGACTATTCCCGTCACTTCATAATATTTTCATTCCCATCTCAAGATACTATAGTTGAGTGCTCATACAAAAGAACAGAGATGATTACGAGCAACCCATTGCTTTCATGAGTAAAACCCTTAAGGATGTCGAGGTTTCCTTATAAATAAGGCGAGCACTCCAACTTATTTTCATCACTACTTCACTCCTCACACTTGTGTGGCAGAGCTCTTGGAAAGTTTTTCCGTCACCCTACCTTCTTTGGCTTCTTGGATCTACTCTACACTTCTTGAGGAACGATTATTGTGTGGATGCTTGCATTTCTTGGATGATATCTTGTTGTAAC
>CBVK0103036139.1:0-10942 GCA_900067695.1 Picea abies | reverse complement strand
CACTCATTATGTCACTGGCTGCAAGTTGGAAAAGTCTTTAAACAGATGCATCGTGCCCCCCACTTTTTTTTAGATTTTGGCCTATAAAGAGCTAGGAATGTCTCACAGTGATATGATTGCTATCCACGCCTTTTGTGATGCCAAACAATCACAACAATTGGAGTCTTTTCAACTGGAAGGTATGGTAGTGAACAGATCTGACAATATGTTGGGTTTTACTACTCAAAACCGCATGGCATAACCTCCAGTATAAAGAACGTTTGAGTGCAAACTAGATCATTCATCAAGCCTGCAATAAGGAGCTGAAGCTTAGTCATAACCAACCTGAGTGTATGAATCTGCTACAGGTAACAATCAAGATAAAATTGACACATGGATGATGCCTTAGATGACAGGCTATACACATCTCCACCAAGAAATTGTTACAAGAAAAGAGGCTGCCAGGCACCTTGTATGTGGATGGGCTATTTGAATTCTGAATCATTGCCTGAATTTCTTCTGCTTTAGGTTTGCATCTATAATATCATCTAATCTTTTCCCTTCTAGTTAATCATGGTCCAGCTTCTCCATCTGTTTGTTCTTTATTCTTAGCCTACTCAAATTCCTTTCCTATTCAAAGCCATAAAATGCTCTGCCTCCCATGTTTCCTTTGGGGAGCCAGGGATAACAAAGAAGTTCCTAGAATCAAATATAGAATACATCATTAGCATAGCATATTCTGAAAAAAGACAACCACATCAGCTCTATCAAATGCACACTTCCAGTCACTGATATTTGTTCTACATTTGTCTGAAGCATAAAGCCTTAGATGCCTTCCTAATGTATTCTCATGAATGACTGCCTGTCTTGGTTCTGTATGTAGATGACTCAATTCTTACAGGGAGTTATGAGAAGCTTATTGGATGGTGTAAGGAGAAGTTGGCCAATAAATTTGATATGAAGGACATTGGCACTTTCAACAATAGATTCTTCATCCAAGACAAAGTGGCAGCATTGACTTTTAAGTTCTTTAACTTTCCTTTTCAATTTTTCATTTTTGCATTGAATCTTCTTGCTATGGGATCTTAATGCTTTATTTTCTTTCTTTATAACTCTTTCTAACATATCTACTTCCATGAGTTCTTCTTTCAAGTCTTGAATTTGTTTTTCTAGCTCCCTCTGTTTTCTGTTTGAAAGTGTTGGCTCTTTTCTTTCTTTCCTATTATTGTCAGTTTCCATTTCTGCATCTTGTTCTGGATGTAGATCATCACTGTTTTGAATTCTTCTAATAAGTTTCCTATTTCATCCCTTGTAACACTTGCTGTAGCAAATTTAGTAGCCTTGGATGATATGGTTCTTTTTCCATTCCTAGCTTTGCACAAAAAATCATGATATTTTTCATTGCTATAAAATCAAGATTTTGCAGAATTGCAATTTGGAAGCCAATGCAGAAATGGAGAACTTGTATCTCATGGGAGCTAGAAGACCATGGCAAACAAGACCTCCAAGTATGTTTCAAAATCCAAATTTACAATTTCCCTTAGTATATTTTGAGCTTGTTTTTTCTGTCTTTCCCGAGTTACCGAGTCTTACTGAGTCCCAAGCCAACTGTGTCTTTTCTGAGTCCGTGTGTGACAACTTTGGGAGAGATTCACTAATCATAGACCCTTATGGTGGGTTTGAGAGAAAAAGAGCTTATGAGCCTTGAAACAACTAACTTTCCTATTGAGGCAACCGGACAATCCATGAATCACCATAATGGCAAAGGAAGACATGGAAACTTGATCCATGCTAGATATTTAACCTAAACCATTTCTTTGACTGAAAATGTTTCACTTCAATGGGAATAAACAACCAGGATCCTTCTACACATCCAGTGTCCTTTCTTGAGGATCTAAACTGTGTGCATTTTTAGCAAACAAAATATGGAAGAAACCCTTACTGAGATAAAGATTTCAAATACCCATGACTGACTTTCCTGCCATGAAGTTCACAGCCTTAATTGAGCCACAAGTTAGTGTCTTTGGCAGGAAATCAACTAAACAATACCCCATTAAAATACGGTTGTTTAATCCATGGATTGCATTGGCTGTTGGCATAATCAACTTCGATAAAAAATGTATGGATTTGACTCAGATGCAAGCTCTTCATTAGAGCCAGGGTCAGAAAGATTACCACATGGTATAACTTGGGTATGAACTTCCTCACTTTCCTAGGTGCCATGATTGCTTTTACTGCCTGCAAGAGCCAGTTGGAGGCTTTTTGAGTCCATAGGGCATACTGTTAATGCTGCCTTAAACGTGTTGGATTTACTCACTATGGGGTAAATTCAAGTCCATACGAACAATTACACAAAAACAGTCTAAAATTAAAGCCACAAACTGGGGAGTTTCCCAAAGCATGAAAATTTACACTAAGACATTAGAGGCCATAGTTTGGATTTTCCTCAGACATGTAAAATCCATAACAATGCCGGCGTTGACAAAATTGATCTATTCCAGTTGCCAGGATACATTGAGAAGATATAGGCGTTGAAGATTATCCAGAAGATCAGCCCAGAATTTCGAATTTTGCCCAAAAATTGAAGCCAGCTCAGAACTTTAAGGTCAGCTCAGTGGCACGCAACAGAAGAGGTAATAAGTTAAAACCTTGGTTGAATTTCTGTTTCACAGAGTATAGTCAAAGAGGTGTAGAACAGAGATTTAAAAAAAAAAAATGGCAAAGAGGGCAGAGCCTGAGAAATTTGATAGCTCGAAATATCATGAAGACTGTGTTAAAATTTTGAGGGAAAAACAGTGGCTACCTTTCCTAGAAAAATTCAATGGGAACAATGAAGAAGTTACAAAACAGTTTGTAGTCTCATTTAATGGAGAAAAATATTTGATAGGAAATCATTCTTTCAGAGCAAGTGCCTCTAAGAATACCTACCTTGGTTGACAATAAATTTAAGCCTAATCTAGAGCAATAGATTGGACCAAACAGAAAGCATGGCTTGCTTTATCAAGACTCCAAGAGAGACTACATAGTCTGCAGTTGTAGCAAACAGGCTGGATTCTGAACCATGGTTGACTTCCCTTTGCGTGAATATTAATAGTGAGATCGGAAGAGCGGTTCAGCAGGAATGCCGAGACACGCTCTTCCGATCTCACCATGTAATGTAAGATTGATTTTTTTTTGTTAGTATAAGCGGTTAATTTATCTGGGTGTGGCTAGTGCTAGGTATTTGGTTAGATCTCTGCCAGCATGTACTGGTTAGATTGCTCTGGGTGAAATACAGGATTTAAATGCTAGATTTAAATGCCATTCACTTATATGAAAACCATCCTCGATTTTCAGTGCTGCAATGTCCTGCAATTGATATGTTGGTTGGTGAATGAAGGATAAAATGATGGGGGAGCTGCATGACCAGGGAAAGATGATAAGCGACATTGAAGAGAGTTTGAAGACGATTCCCCTCTACCCAGAAATGATAAGAGCTATCAAATTCGCCTTCTCCTTGGGGTGGGTGAATGGCTCTTTTTATTTTATTAGATTTGATTAAGAAGTCTTCATTGATTCTAATCAAACATTCTTTGGTTGTTGTTGTGGTCCAGTTGTGATCTTCGAATTTTGAGCGATGCTAATATGTTCTTCATAAAGACCATTCTTCAAGCCCATGACATGCTCCAATATTTCACCGAGATTAAGACAAACCCATCATTTGTTGATGAGACGGGGAGATTGAGGATTCATCCTTTTCATCCGTTTACTAAAGGTCCTCCTCATGGCTGCAGCCTCTGCCCTCCCAATATGTGTAAGGTATTCATTCTTCTCTACTGTTACACATGAGCAAACACCCATCTAAACTGGGGTCTTATATGCATATTGCTATAGATTAGCACATGTTTTGATATGTATATTTGGACCCATGTATAGGTCTGACATGCACATATTGTCTGAATCTGAATTATTCTTTAGGGTTATTTGTCTGAACTCTGAATTTAAACCTTGAATTTGGATTAGGGTTTAAATGGGTTTCTGCTACTATTGTCTATACTGAATGGACAATGCATCCACTGAATACACACAAACACCCAAAGAGTTGTTGGATCATTCTACCCCTTTCCTACTGTGGAATGCATCTCACTTTTCTTCTCTGAGTGTAAATAATTGTTTTAGAAATATTGCATGGTGATGATGTTATGTGTTGCAGGGAGCAATAATAGATGAGATCATGCGAAAGTCTGAGTGTAAATAATTGTTTTAGAAATATTGCATGGTGATGATGTTATGTGTTGTAGGGAGCAATAATAGATGAGATCATGTGAAGGTCCTTGGAAGGAGAATCAGTTGATAAAAATCAATTTGTTTATCTAGGAGATGGCAGTGGAGATTTCTGCCCTTCTTTGAAGTTGAGGGATGGAGATCACCTTCTGCCTAGAAAAGAGTAAGTGAGACCATTAACCCAAATTCCTGTTTCCTCAGAATTCTTTCTGTGATATTAATGTTTGCCAAGTTCTCATGAAGATGTGGTGTTGATTAATGTTTTGGTAGATACCCACTATGGAAGCTTATTCACAAGAATTGTGATCTTGTCAAGGCTGAAGTGCATGGATGGTCTAATGCCAAGGATGTTGAGGATTTGCTTGTCAAGTTTCTCAAGCCTTAATCATCAACCACCCCATCTCGAATATCTGTCACACACAACATATATGATAACTCTCTTTCTCTGCTCTACAACTTTTCAATGATGATTTGTATTGATAATGGCTCATATTGGTGTATGGATTCGAAAAGTGTAGTGTACCTTTTGCTAGACCGAGGCTTATAACGCACACTATAACAATCAGTATACACTTAAGTTGGATTTATATTACACATGCAGTCCAGTATATACTCCACATGCATTTAACACAATTAAACACACTTAAATCTCAGAGTAAGATATATAAATTACTGCTACAATTAAACAAGCCATAGAATTCAACAGTAATTCATTTACACAGCGGAAAACATGATAACATATCCAGAAGAGTCATGCAAATGTGGTAAAACATAATTCAGATACTTATCTTTATCAATGGTGGAATCCACCAACCAAATGCAGGCCTTCCACGAACCTCCCAGTCGTAGACCGCACTGCTCCTCAACTCAACAGTGGGTCACCCCCGAGCTGGGACTGAGCTCCACCCCAGGGCAAGGAATCTAGACTCAGGATGAGGTTACAGGGAAAACAAACACTCACCACCACCAGGAAGGAATTCTCTCCCAGGAATCTCCCAGGCTCACTGCCCACAGACCCCCATTCCCCACATGCCTGTTCCACCCCAGGAGAGTGCACCTTCTCTATCACCTGGATAGTCCTTCGGCTGTCAGTCTCCCTTACCTTGGGTTACAGGAACAGATCGTACCGGAAGTCTCTGGGTTCTGTAGCAGCTACAGGGTTCCTTCCAGGAGCTCTCTCCTTCCTCTATGCACTCTCTCACCTGGAGGAGTCGCTCACAAGCCAACAAGCCTCACGCAGTCCAGTACTGTGTGGCCACAAAAACCACGGGGAAAACAGACAAAGGCTTCCCAAACTGGTTCAGCAGTCACAGGATGATCTCATGGTCGTGTTTTCGGAACAGGGACACCACGCACAGGTTAGCTCAGCTTTTCCCGAACAAACAAGGATTCTTCCACTCGAGTCCAACACAGGGTTCCAATTCAGGAAATGCGCTCTCGGGTTTTATTAGAACCAGACACAGACTCCACAGTTCTGGATAGGGGTGTACACGGATTCTCCAGAACAAACACAAGTTTTCTTTTCTGTATCAAAATTACACAAATTTTGCAACAATGCCCATTGATTCTCTACACCAAGATAAATTTCCAATACTAACAGTGTTTTTCAATGAATCTACAATGTTCTTCAGGGTGTCAACCTTTTCCAACAATACTTTGTTCTATTCAACCATGTCTTTAACAAAATGGCATTGCACATCAATATGTTTTATTTTGGAATGATAAGCAGGGTTCTTTGTAAGAAAAATTGCACTTGAGCTGTCACAACCTATTGTTAGTGCTTTCTGAACAAAACCAATACTCGAACACAATCTTTGCAACCATAGAACTTCCTTAATTCCATGAGTGGCTGCCATGTACTTAGTTTCTGTAGTTGACAATGCAACTACACCTTGCCTCTTACTCATCCAACTGATTGCTCCACCAAATATGTTAAAAACATAACCACTTGTAGATTTCTACGGTCTAGATCTCCAGCCCATTCTGCATTAACAAAGCACTGTATATCAACCTATCTATGAGTTCCAGGTCTTCCTTGATAGCATATTGCATAACGGAAGTGCCCTGTAGATATTTGAAGACCCTCTTTATAGTTTTCCAATGTTCCTTCTCTAGTTTTGACATATGCCTGCTCAAAACTTCCACTGCATGGGCAATGTCTGGTTTAGTATAGACCATAGCATACATCATACTTCCAATAGCTCTTGCATAGAGAACACGGTACTCGCTGATTTGCAAGGTTTAGTATTGAAGTGCAAGGCAAGACGTGTCAAGGCAAGGAATGTCATTTCAAGGCAAGGTATGTCAATGCAAGGAAAGGTCTGTCAATCAGGTTAGGAAATTGAGGCTTTAGGTGAGGTCGTTGGAGGATCCCCTAAGACTTTACAAGGTTTTATAATTTAGTGAAATATTCGCCAATATTTTACAAGATTTTATAATTCAGTGAAAGATTCGCCAATATTTTACAAGATTATATAATTGACTAAAAGATTCGCCAAAAAATTATATATACATTTTATATTTTCCTATGTATCATGGGGATTCGCCCATTTATTATACATATAAATTTAGTGGGGGTTCTTAAAATCACCCCTGGTCATCATCTTTATCCTGCCATTTTCTATCCAACAACAAAGCTTTGACCATGAACTACTGAGTTTTTCCCATAATTCCTCCCTTGGGTTTAGATGAAACCAAAGATTTCCACTCTGAATCAGTTGTAGCATCCACCTAGTGCATCTGCATGTAGGCTTTCTAGAAAATTGGTCGGAACTCACATTGATGGCCACTGAGCGAGGTCAGCAGAAGAAGTGGTGGCCTCTCTGGGTACTTGGAACTACAGTGGTAGTCCACTGGCTGTTGAATTCTCTGAAGGTGTCTACACCTCTTCCTCCCCTGTGGATGGACCTTGCGGCAGCTACACAAGTCTCATATGGTCGTCGAATGCTCTGAAGGTGTCTACACCTCTTCCTCCCATGTGGATGGACCTTGCGGCAGCTGTGCAAGTCTCATAATCAATGTTGATGGAAGGAATGGTATTACTTCTATTTTTTCCAGGCAGAGTTGCATCAGCTTTGCACATTGTTGTGGATTTTGGAGTACTAGCTCCAGTTTTTCTTGCTATGAGGTTGTACTCTATTCTGATGTCAACTTAGGTTCCTTCTGAACCTCTGGTACCTATGCCTCTTTCTGTACCTTAGCTTATGAGGTTACGCTACTTTGAATAACACCCTCAACATTGATCGTGGAGGTCGTGTGCTGAGGACTTGGGACTTGCAACATTGTTACTATTTAAATCTTCGTTGAAGGAAGAGTGTCCTGAATGGGTACAAATGGAACAATTTGTTGGCTCGAGACTTCAAGGTTTGGACCAATGAGTTATGGTGTTTGTTTGATTAGTTCAGAGGGGTCCAACTGCATGGGATTTGGTTCAATGCTTTGGGGTGGGATGGTGATTTCTCGAGGTGGCGATTGGGGTTGTGGGGGTGATGGGGTCTGTTCAGTAATGATGGTGGCGGATGGAGTGGAATTGGGTTCAGGGTCATCCTAGATGTCATTGATTTGGTCCGCTTGAGTCACTGCTCAAGTACGAGGGATGGTTGATGATATAGGTTGAGGGTTCAGGATCTTTACGGGGGAGAACCCTATCCTGCATTTCTTGACCAATGGGTCTCTAATGAAGGCATTGTTTAGGATGTCATTGACATCTTTACCTATCAACATGGCTTTCTCTGGAAGATGTAGGAAGATGGGTAATGTCCTTTTTTTGTGTTCCAACAGTTGTGTCTCTTCATCCTCCTCCTCTAAGTTTGTCTGAGTTTGAGCCTCTTTCTTCTTCTCCTCTAGGCCCGAGCTCAGTCCTACCCCTACTTCCTATCCCTTTTTCTTCAAAATATATGCTGGTAAAAGGTAATCCATCCACGACTTCTGTGGGTTGTGTTTCACTCCTGACCATGACATGACCTCCTTGTCAAATGCCTCCTCATCTAGGTACAATGGTAGCATCCAGGAGTGGAAGTATTCTCTCTTGGCATGCCTTGGCTAGACAAAGGTGTGATGGCAGTTCATACTAAACGCGATGTTGTGCATGTTCAGGTTGAGCAATTCTTGAGGTATACGCAACCTCTGAGTTGCGTTAAGAAACCGGTTATACCATTTTGAGAACGTTGCATTTTTTAATGCAGTGTTCTCCGAGTCCAACGTTGAGTGCCAAGGCTTGAACATCTTTCCCAGTTGGCCTTTGTCTATTGGAGATAGCGGTCTTCCTGAAGGTAGCGTCCACTTTATCACGGCAAACACAACTAGCAGATATCCGTAGGTGGAGGTGTATCCCTTCTCTTGAGCTTCCTCACATGCTATCAGGAGTTCTTCCAGCAAGTAGCTACACCAGTTGAAGATTACTCCATTGGCACAAAAATCTACCGACAAGGCATCCATTGTGCACTCGCCCTTGTAATACAATCGCATCACCTTGCTAGCGATCACATAGAAAGTTGTTTTGAGTGTCTCGGGTAGAATGGGGTCAATATTGGTTGTGCTCCCCCCTCTCTGAGTATGAAATCATTCATACAAGTTGGGCTCTCCCTTTTTCTTCCCATGTTTACTGGGACCTTGAAATCCTTTGGATACATCCTCGCCTTTGATGGAGAGGCCCATGAGTTGATGGATATCCTCTACATGTATGGGATACTATCTGTCGAGACATAAGATCATGTCATGTACATGGTTGATGAGGAACTTAGTACACTACACCACCTCGCCCGTAGTGCCAAAAACTCGCAAGTCTCGGAGATTCATGATGATGGAGTTGAAAAGGTTGATGAATTTTGGCTTCGACATGAACTACATCCCTCCTAAGTTGTCTGGAGCCACACTCCATAAAACATCAATGTTGAATTGTGGAAACAGGACCTAGTCTATCAGGTCAAGGTCGAGGAGTTTGACTTGCTCGACCTTCCCTTTGAGATCACCCATGATCTTGACCCTGTGATCACATGGCTCATCCGACACTCCGTATTTAGAAATTGAACTCCTACTTCGTGTAGCTCTCGACATAGTGACTCTAGACTATCAACAGATTTCAACAGGATAACTAGGATTGGGGATCATGACTGAGGTATGAGGGATTGCATAAGAGTGAGCACAATTTAGAATTCACAAGGCACTAAGTTCTCTTTTAGAAATAATACATCTTACACTGAGTTCACACAACCTTATACTCAGGATTAGTTGTCAAGTTCTATAATAAATTCTAAGGCCATTCATCATTAACCCTATAGATGCAACTTGGAGCTGAGTTTTCCAATGGGAGTGTTTAATGGGGTAAATCTGTCAGGTGATCTTTACATTTACTAAGAAATTTAGTCAGAGACATGGCCGACTTCAAACATTACCATTTGAATGGATGAGAATCCTGGCGTGAATACCAATGGCATATTCACGTATTACGGCTTTATGGTTTAACAGAGTTCGGACGGGTTATTGTAGCGGTCATAAAGGCGATGACTAGACTGGCTTCGTGCGGCACATGGACTAGGATTGCATCAGGATTCGTTCTCCCTCCAACCACAAAGGGGTCCCCGTCACATTTAATGATTGTCTTTAATGGACTCATGGCTCTTATGATCCTACGTTGTTAAGTAAGCAGTTCTATACCAAAGAACCACTTAGATGGAAAAATGAAATACATGTCGTGGCACAACAATGCACACTTCAACTTTATTAATTGAATTCAAAGAAATTGCAAAAAATTCAAATCTAACTACTATACATGCTCCTTTGGACTAGATAAACAGTAATTTAGCTCAAACTAAGAAATATAGGGTTTAAGGTGAGCTCCATTCACCCATCTTGGCCGAATTATACCATCCAGTTGCACGAGTCTGACTACTCGAGAGGGTCAGATCTCCACAACTATAAATGGTCCCAACCAATCCATTCACAACTTGCCTAGATGTTTCTAGTATCAACTATCATAACGTAGGAATTTATCTCCTTGAGTGAATGTTTTAGTCTTAATGTGCTTGTCATGTCAATATTTCTTCCTTGCTTTCTCAATTGATTCTTGAAAGTCTACTAAAAACTTGGTCTCATCACATTCTTGCATCTCCGTAACCCACTGCACAACTGATTCATCCTTTGACATGTATGTAATATGTGCAATGTATAGACTCGGGGTAATGAACTATGTAGATACCACAGTCTCTTTCCTATAGTCTAACTAAAATGGAGTATACTTGTGGAGTTTCTTCATGGTTGTAATGACCCTAGTTGGATAAATGTTTAAGAAATTATAAAGTAAAACTAATTAGGGGATTAATTGTGTTAACAAGGTATTAATTAAACAAAGATGATTTAATGATATTAATTAAGTGGGTTATTAATTAATTAAAGGATATAATTGTGATTAATTAATTAATTAATAATTTAACTACAAACTACATTTAATAACTTGCGTAATGGATTTAATAGATTAATGGTATATGATATAAAATGGTTGCGTATACAATAAGGGATAACCTATGAATCCCGAGAAGATAAAAACATTAAAGGAAGGATCAGAAAGGGGATACGGGGCATTAACGGGAAAGGATAAGAGTAATAAATGGGTTAGGTAGGGAGTAAATGGGGGGGGAGAGTTGGTGAAGGAGGGATAAGGAAGGGAAGGAGTTGGACGGGAGGTTATTCTACGGAGGTTGGG
>CBVK0103036133.1:0-13809 GCA_900067695.1 Picea abies | reverse complement strand
AAACCCCCATGGGGAAAACCAGTTGAAGAGGAAGTTTATTATGGAGTCTTGGAGAAATATTACAGCAAATAAATACAAGCCAACTTAGCTCTAGTTGGCTGTCCAAAGTTCCTTGAAGTAAGTGTCAGCAATGCCTTGAAAAGTGCACCCTTCTCCTTGAGGTTTGTGCCCTTTCTTGTGGCTGCCTACTACCTTGAAATCTGCACCCTTTCTCTTGATGAGTGTGCCCCTCTATGCTTGGTGTGCCCACTTCACATGTGCGCCCCTCCTCTAGGCTTGGTGCTCCCTCCTCACAAGTGCGCCCCTCCTCAAAGCTTGGTGCACCCTCCTCACAAGTGCACCCCTCTCCAAGCTTGTACGCCCTCTTTCTTTTCTTCCTCCAAAATCGCTCTCTTCCTCTTCCTCTGTTCACTCTAACTCTCAAGTGAAGAATGAATCCCTTTAGGCTTTTCCCTCCTTCTCTTTGCCTTTAGCCTTATCCTTAGGCTAACCTAGGAACCAATGGCTGGCATTAGATCTTAACCAACCATGATCAAGGGTGGAGATTAAATCTCCCCCTTTACTTAAGTTTCCTAAGTCACTTTATGACTAAATGAGCTCATAAAGTCACTTTGACTTTATAAAGTCACTTTATGACTAAATGAGCTCATAAAGTCACTTTATGACTTTATAAAGTAAAGTAAAGTGAGTGAGGGTCACTTTTTCTCCCTTTAGTGTTAGACACTCAGTAACACTATGGACCACTTCCCAAGGTACCAAAATTCAACAGCTTACTACTTCATCCACCTCACTAGTGGACGAAGGCCCATTGGCATGCTTCTATTAGAATTTTGGACAATTTCACTATTTAGAAAGCCTTCGAATCTATTCCAAGACCTTTACACTAATGAATCATACAGAGTGCGCATGCTCGTAGGGAGTCTGGCCAGAAGACATCCTTGACTGTGTTCAACCAGCTGCTGAATTTGCAACTAAGACTATGGGCCACGTTCAGTTTTTTTCTTGAGTTACCTTTTAGCTTCTAGTAGTTCCATTGTCGCTCCCACAGTTGGTGACTACTGGATTGTCCTTTTGAGTCCCAATGACCTCCTTTCTTTTGGTCATTCATCGACATTATAAAATTATAGTATCTTGACAATTGGTGGAAGTAGCATAATCACTTGAACTAGAACGAGAACGGCCTGGTTGGCATATCGTTAAAATCTTTAACAGCCCTAGGACCAGCCTAAAAGCAATGCGGATTGACTCCCAGAAGGGTATGCCGTTCGTGTTCAAGGAATTCAAAATGTTCCTATGTTTCTGTGCCAAGCGTCTTTCCTGAGACTAGAACCCGCCATTCAATAATTTAAATTTAATTCAACATATATATATATATATATATAACACCCGCAACTGGTGGCCAAAAATGGTTATAAAAAAGGTAAATGAATAGAATGTGCAGTCGGAATGCCTAGTGCATCTCCAGCAAAGTAAAACATAGAAGTATAACAACCCATGAAGCATTGAACGTTAAACCCTAAGGCTAGCCACCTAGGGTTCATGAGTGCTAATCATAAATATGGAAATTTTTTTGTTTGCTACCCCTGGGTGGGAATCAAGGATCAATACCCAGAAAAAATGTTTACATTATGTTAAGAATGGCTATGGAGGTAATAATCACTTTCCATGTTTAGCCAAAAAAAAACGAGAGTGGATATTGAGGCAGTTACTTACTTGACTTTCATTCTGGCAAGCCTGTCTGCAACAGAAGTGTCCTTCTCCATCTTGGGCTCTTTGGTCCCAAATGTGTAGCTTGACAGAGGGTAGGCATTTACAACGGGTCCCGACAACATCTTCTCTTGCTGATGAATTATACGTCGGAGATCAAGAATCTGACAGCGGTTGAAGAAGAAGAAGTTGGTTTTCTTATTCCCTCCTTTTATTTCCGCAATGGACTGTTTAGGAGTGGGAATCGACAGCTCGTCTCTCTGGAAAGTTCAGGGTCTGGAAACTTCAGGGCCCGCCAACAAACCTTGCATGCAAATCATTTCATATTATTTTTGGCCCGTAACACGATCGGTGTAAAATGAATAGATGCATTTTTGGTTTGCCGCCGCTAAGCATGGGAGGACCCGTCGGTGATTAATATGGAACCCTTGCAAGGGGTTCAATCCTGTACTAAAGTTTCACAAATTCCGTGACTAAACATGGGAGGGCCCAATGATTCTTAAAATTGAACCCTTTCAAGGGAATCAAACTCTTAAAATATATAAAATAGTTAAAAAAAATTACAATTCATTGGTGTTATAACTTTAGAGTTTTAATGGTCATTGTATCATAATGTTAAATGAAGATGGAGAGGTTTCATAGGATTTCATATCCATAGTTATTTTTCACATCTAAAAACTAAAATCATTTCAATTTCCATTGGCTCTCATCTATTTTGTTGGTATGTGAATCCTTTCACAATATTAAATTCATCACATAAGGAACACCTATATAATCCTACCATTGTATTTGTGTATCCACCATTTTAATGTCATTTAATGAAAACTTTTGAAAGAATCTTGGACACCTTAACTTTTGAATCCCCACTTGAATTCATGTATTATGAACACTATCAATTCAATAATTGACATCCTATTCACCATCCATGTTTGCTTTGTGTGGCTCCCTCACTTTGTTGTGATGTAAATGCATTGTTATCAATTGTAATAGATATTTTGTACTTTGCTTCCACTCTTGGCTATGCAAAACCCCAAAAGAATTAGACATGGCTCATGGGTATAAATTGTAACGACATTGACAACTTATAGCAATATTAAGTGCAAATGTGTGACTTATAGATAATTTTTTTAAGAGAAAACATCTAAGATTAAGTGAACCTTAAGACAATAAGAACATCTTGCTTTCTTTGTGTTCACATATTCAATCTCTTTAAAGGTATATATTGAAGTATTTGTCTTATCCATTTTATCATGGATAAGAAAAAGACTCCAATTTCAAGGTTATGTGTCAAATAAAAATTTATTTGGGGACAAACATGGAATTGTCATTGATATGAACGCTAACACATGGACATAAGACATGACGTTTCAATCATTTCTCCATGTCATTTGTACAAATGGAATCACAATTCAACATTATGTTTCTTACTAAGTGCTTAAGGGACCTTGAAGACACATGCCTTGATATGTATGGTGATCTCGTTTATGATATTAGTGGTTTAAGAAGTTCACTTTCAGATGCATTACTTGACACCTCTATCAAGTCAAATTGTAGAGTGTACAAGGATGATGTTCTATCTCATGGAAAGCCAGGGAATTGAGATGTTGAATTTAAACCTCTTCCTTTGTTTGTTGTTATTACTAGACAATGCAACAAGTCAACTTCTTGTTGTATTTAGTTTGTCTTCATCACTATCAAGGTTGCCTTCTTGCCTATGGTATACACCCATCCAGGCATAGATGGAACCCATAGGAGGATATCTTCCACCTTGAAAAGTAAAGATATGTATTATTTACTATAGATGATGGATGCATATTGTACAATTGAAGAAAAATGGGTGTCTCCACCTAGCCTAATTGACAAGTTGTATGAGCTCAAAAGCTTCCTCAAATGATGCATTCCCAAAGGAAAACTATCACTACTCGAGCATCATTTTGTCTAGTACTTCCAATATCTATTACTAAAAGGTGTTCTAGTGTTTAGGTAAAATAATTTGACAAGAGATGTTGAGTGGTCAGAACTCGTAAAGTTGTGGCATAGAGATGATGAAGGTGAACCTAAATTTCCCATAGGAAAGCTAGTTTTCTTGCATCCAAAAGAGAATGGGGTTTATATAAAATAACTACAAGAAGGAATAACATCATACATAAGAATGTGGAAAGACGTTATTTGTAGTGAGGATTCTCCAGTTGTTATAGAGAAACGAAAAAATAAGGTAAAGTATGGGGAAAGAGTTCTTAATAGTTTAGATCAAATTTACGATGATAATACAATAGTGGATTGATTAAATCATATTATGGGGACTTGTGACCTAAGACAAGGAAAAGTCTCGATGTCTACCATAATGTGCAAATTATATTAAGGTCAAGTCTTGTGGATGAGGATTTTTAAAATATGACAGGTGAATTGGTCTATGTTGGACCCAAGTGCATTAGGCCAAAGCAAACATTCAATCCTATCAATGACGTTGAAAAATGAAATACGTTTTTTGTTAGATCGAGAAATGGGGATGATGTTGAGCTATTTAGATGCCAATGACCACCTCAAAAACCTTCTAGGATGATAACAACTAAATTATTCATGTTAAGGTTGATTGGTGGAAACCTAGTTTAGGGAAATACACAAACAATATATATATATGAACAATAATAGGTACCATCCCTTGAAGACATATCACTTGGACTTGTTTTAATTGATATCGTACTTTAGGCATAGATCGAAAAGAAAGAATCTTGCACATAGATCAAGATCAATAACTGTCATGTAGATGTTGTATTTCATCTACATTAGTAAATTTTATTGCAAGGTGGAAATGAGTCGTGAATGTGATATTGATGCTTAAAAGGACCTATTAACATATATGAATAAACGATTTTCATAGTATGTTGTATATCAAATATTCTCTTCTTATTAAATATTCTATAAATATTTAAACATAATATTGTTAAAAACATGTATGGGTGTATCAAATGTGCAACCTTTAAATATTCTAAATAATAAGACTCTCTTTCTTTTCCTTGGGGAAATTATGTGTTCTTCCAAAATATTAATTAGCTCATTAAGATGTTCAATTGGTATATTCTCATCCAATGGGTGTAACTATATGTTATCCATGCAAAAATATCCCTCCTTCCTACCCCTATATCCCCCTCCTTTCCCTCTTATTTTCCTCGGCTTTTCCTTGACCCCCACCTTCACCCTTCCATCACTACATTTCCCCTACTTTCCCTTTCCTTGTATCTTCCTCATTTTCCTTGCCTTATCTTTCCTCCTCAATCTTTGCATTTTCCTTCTTTGCCTTTCCATTCTCCACTTCTTTTTTTTCTTTTCACTTATGGTGGAGAGCAAGATTATCTCACCCTTTCTATAAAACAATTTCCTTTGCTCTTCATTTTTACCACCACCCTCACATATCCTCACATTCCCTTTACCCCACCCATGGAAGAAGGATGAATTCTTGATACCTTTTCTTACTCCTCCATTTGTCTTCCCTCTTTGCATCTCACTGCCCTTCTCCTTCCATCTCCCTTTCCATGTCTTCCTCACCTTCCCTTTTCATCATTTTACCCCTACATCTACTTTTCTTATCTTTCCATTCTCCCCTTCATTTTATTTTTCACCTCTAGTGGGTTTAACCCTTTCCATCATACATTTTCCTCTACTCTCCATGTTTGATAGCACCCTCAATTACCCTCTCCTTCCCTTTTCCCTGACCTGGGGTGAAAGGCAAAACTCTCAACCCCTTTGCTTACCCCTCAAACATCCACCTCTACCCTTCACCTTCTATCTTTACATCTCCCTTACCATGTCTCCCCAATCTCCCCTCTCCTTTGCCTTCCCCATCTCCCATCTCCTTGGAGCAGAAGGCAAAGCTCTTCACCCCCACCCTTAATCCTCCAAAAACATCCATCCTTTACCTTTGTCGTCACCCTCCCTTGCCATGTCACCATGTCCACATCCCTCTTGGGATTTTACTTCAAACTAGGCATATCGTATGGCATGTAGTTGTTGTGATGGGGTAGACAAGTGGCAATGAGGGATGAGTTGGAAATAGATGAATATGACTTGGAAGGGAGTTGTGTCTACATGTACATAAAATTCACACGAGGAACGTACAAGGCATGAGACGCATAAAGGCTCTAGTTCACCCATAATAGAAGGTGAATACATTGTCACTTATAGGGTGTGAATACTTCTATTGTGTGATGAATGTTATATTGCATTTTATGCACCAAATTCAACAATTGTAATTTGAATGGACTGCAATTGATTGCACTACGGTAATGTATGCACCATTGGAGGTATGTGTGCAAATATCCAACAATGCATATATTTCCCAAGTAATCCAGTAAATGTGTCATAGCTCAATGCATAAAGCTCACTGACATGCCTAAAACCTCCCCCACAAAAGAATTATAGTTAGAGGAAAACACATAATAGGAGTTGTTATGCTATTAAAGAGATAGTGATGGAGAAATCTCTTGGCTCGTATGGACACATAATGTATTTTTAGTTTCATTTTGATCCAAGGTGTCACATTTTCCATTTGAAATTTGGATAACTACCCAATGTCCCTTTCACACGTAATATGAGACCTTGTCATTCTCAAGATTGCACCTAGAAGAGAAATGTAAGTTTTAAACCTGCGAAGTAAAGCAATGCATATAGATTCTTAAGCAATACAGAAATTAATCAATGGCTCATACACAGAGTACACATAGATTTTTACCAGAAACCCTCCACCGGGAAAACCTTTCTTATTTTCATTATATCAAATTTCACCATTCGCCATACAATATATACAATGTTTTTAGGTATTCCCGTATTTCTAGGTGAAGGGATCGTCAGACGTAGTTGTTGTATCTGACGCACCCACACACACACACATGCAAAGAATATAACGCATACCCAACAAATACTTCTATTGTGTGATGAATGTTATATTTCATTTTATGCACCAAATACAACAATTGTAATTTGAATGGACTGCAATTGATTGCACTACGATAATGTATGCACCATTGGAAGTATGTGTGCAAATATCCAACAATGCATATATTTCCCAAGTAATCCAGTAAATGTGTCATAGCTCAATGCATAAAGCTCACTGACATGCCTAAAACCTCCCCCACAAAAGAATTATAGTTAGAGGAAAACACATAATAGGAGTTGTTATGCTATTAAAGAGATAGTGATGGAGAAATCTCTTGGCTCGTATGGACACATAATGTATTTTTAGTTTCATTTTGATCCAAGGTGTCACATTTTCCATTTGAAATTTGGATAACTACCCAATGTCCCTTTCACACGTAATATGAGACCTTGTCATTCTCAAGATTGCACCTAGAAGAGAAAACGAGCTTTGGGTGGGAGACATTGTAATTTCTCTCACTTTGGGAAACAAGAGCTTGCATTAGTCAATGGTCTATATACATTTTTTTAACATGTCTGACTAGAAGAGAAATGAGAAAACACCTTGTACCTCAAGTTAGGTGCAGGTGGGTTGTATTGTGAAGGTACCCAATTATAAAGAAATTGTTGCAAGGTGTGTGAGTTACTTTGATGCCAAACACAAAGTTACCAAAACGAAAGAAGAAGGGAATTTCTCATCCAACTCAGTCCCAGGGGTTTCACAAAAATGTTGTAATTACCAAAACCAAACTAGGGATTTACTATAACTAAGGCATATGCCTTTATTCACTATCAAGGTGGAAACTTTGCATTGTTGAACCACTAAAGAGTTCATCCCCAAAATCTTATTTCAAAAGACAAAATCAAGGACCTTGCATATATGGGAAATCCTTACAAGGACATCATCAAGTAATTCATTAGGGTACTTGGGAGTGAATCCATGACAAAATTTGAAAGTATGTGACTTATGCTATTGATTGTATACACAATATCGAGAAAAAATATATTTTAGATTCAAGAAAGATTATATCAAACGAGATATCTCACGAACTTAACGAATTTCCCAAAAATAGGAAATCTTACATGCCTTTGTACTTGGTATATGCTTTCACTTTCGATAACCAATTCCTAGGATGCCCATTGAGGGTGACATAGACCCAGAGGTTTATTCAATTGAACTAAGGTTTCCAATGCCATGGAGCCACAAATGTAATGAACCTAAAAATTCTCATAAAAAAATATATATATATGTGGTAATGTACTTGCTATTTGGCTTCGTTTGACCCACTCGTGAGCCAGATACTTACACTTTGTTTTATTTGCATGACCTTATAACATGTCGTCTTAACACACCTGGCTTAAGTAAAACCCTTGGCTTAATATCTTTCACAAAATTCGAAAGCAATTAAGTCCAAAACTTACTTTACTATAAGGTCTATTATAGTGTGTGTACTTCATTATAAGGTTTATTATAGTGTGTGCCCTGCCTTTACTCAAGGATGAGAATTCAGTCCCTTTGTGTTTATCAAAACGCACTATGCGCATAGAGCTATGTCCCGGATTTATCAAGGCTCAAGCGCTCCTAACTATGTCACGTCAGTTTTTAAGTCGTGACCGGTAAGGTCTTTAATGTGGTTAATAACTGTATCGGAAAAGTTTTACAAGTGATTTCCTTTGATGGTTCTATTTCGTTATGTTACAACTCATCCCTCCCATAACCAACCGAACACGACACACATCCGAACCTAACTAGCTCTCCTCGCTGGCCAGAGTAACGAAACGATAATTTTTGGGGTTGGTAATCAACTGGTTCTTTGGACGGTCATAGTTTTTGGTTTACTTCGTATCTCCTGCATTTAAGGTGGCGGATGTGCCTGTCAGGAGGTGTTTAAAACTTTGTCAGGGATTTTAATAAAGGGTCCTACGACCCGCAGTCCCGATGTCTCTTCCTCCGACTCCTTCCAATCTGTATACGCCAGCTTGCCCTAGAGCAGGGTCTTGTACGTTACAAGCTGTAAAGAATGATGGTCGTGCCTCTTAGGTTTTCATTTCTCCCTTGCGCCTTCGTAGGGGAGGCTCTGCAACTTTCACAGGAAGCAACTACCGCCTTCGTGAGCAACCCTTGGTGCAGTTGACGGTAATGCCTGGTAAGTTTCTCTAAGGGACTGTCGTAATCTCAGATTTGAACATAGTTTAATGTTTTGGTTGAAGCTGGGAAGGAAAGAGTCATTTCCTGTTTACTTCACTATGGTTATAGACTTACCTTGTCCTCATAGAGTCTACGCATTCTTTTTTTTTCCTTTGGTTTTCGTAGTGACAGTAAAAGGTTTTTCTTACTGTAATACCTAGGTCGCAGACTCTCTACTACTGGGAACTATACATAGGATGTGTGTGTCCCATGGGATTACCCCGATTTAATCCTTGACTAACCTATACTCAAAAACTGTAACTGGGATGATTCAGAGTAGTATTCCTCGGTGATGTTAGGTTATTCTTCAAGATTAATATGATGACGTTCCTTGCCTTCCTTGCCTTGTTCGTTGAGGGTTTTCTTTTCAAATGATTTCTTGTTTGTAATTTTCGCACAGGCATTTTTATTTTGTCAAGGAAAAGAATATTTGTCATTCGGTTTTTCTATGTACTGATGGTGGGGCTCTTACTGTTGCGAGGGTACCCACCAGGAGCTTCCAGACTCTTCTCTCTTCCGTCTGGGTTGATTACAAGGTATGGCAACAGGAGGGTGTGGTGTTTCGGCCCTGAGTTAAGTATTCAGTAGGCTACGGTCATCATTGTTTCCTTCTTGAGTTTATAGCACAAGGTTATTCCTCTATAAGTTTTCTAATGTATTATTGTGTTGACCGAATGCAGGTGTGCCCCTTCCCAGCGTGGGTTCCAGCCTCTACTCGACCTGGCAAAGGTACTCGGGTTCCAAATAATAAACCCCTTCCTCTTGTTGAGATCGGGTGTTCTCGAATTCTATTCGTAGTTTGTTCTTTCGAAAGTTAAGAGGTCCTCTGTTCAAGCACCGATTCTCTGTATCTAATCACTGAGGGTTTAAACACCTTTTTGTTTAACCAAGTTCCGCTTTAAATGTAACATGAAGTAAAAGATTCTTGTTTCTTTTATCAAAAGGACTGTTTACCCCCAACTGAAATCGTTTTCTAGAGGTCTCGCCAATTTCAACTCTGCGTATTTGTAACAACCCTAGTAGAATATATGTTTAGGGAATTATTAAGTAAAATTTTTAGGTAATTAATTTTTCTAACATATTATTAATTAAACAAAGATTGGTATAATGATACTAATTAAATATTTATTAATTAATTAATGGTTACAATTTGATTAATTAATTGATAAATATTTAATTAGTATCATTATACCAATCTTTGTTTAATTAATAATATGTTAGAAAAATTAAATACCCAATAATTTTACTTAATAATTTCCTAAACATATATTCTACTAGGGTTGTTACACTCTTTCCTTTTCCAGAGTGTCTACATAAAGCTTCAATTATGTGACCTCTTCATTTATTTCTTGAATTTGAGCTGCACTCGTATAATGAAATATTGTTTCTAACAGTTTTTGCACAACCATACAACTCTTCAACTTCCATTCTCTAATTCCTCCAAAAGAACCAACTCTTGCAACAATATTGTTGACAGAATATTCAATCAACTTGATGACTTCTGGTTTTTTTTTTTTTTTATCAGGAGACAAAAACAATAACATCTCAGTAGCAGTAGCTCTATGCATCAATGAATATTTGTGATTTTCGAGGAATGACTTGCTAATCTCCAACAAGGATTTATCATGCAGCACCCCTGGACTAGGTTTCTCAATCTCTATTACATTTCATACAAGCTTCTCTATTGATGTCTGAGTTGGAGGAAAATTGTCCACCTTGTGGAAAAAGCGTATCAAGCATCGATGAACCTCTTGATCATCTGGATCCAATCTAAGTTGTCGCTTATCAACCTATAAATCAAAAAGTGTATTTAGCTTTCTCATGTTAAGTTCAAAGGAAAGTAGATGGGTTTCCAAATGGTTGGCAGAATTTTCTTAGAGTAACTGTAGGTGCTTTGTTTCTTCTGCCAATGGATCTTCCACCTGTAACAACTTATGTCCATCAGGGTCAATATCAACAAATTTTGAATGTTGTGAACCTCATTTTCCACTCTTGGTTGTTGATATGTTAGCAGCTTCCTCTTCCTTAGATTTCTCCTCAGCCTCCTTTTTGGCTCGATCCTCTGCCTTGCATTGCTTTTGCCTAAGCCTTTTCCTTTCGGATGGTGAAAGTCATACAAATCTAGCTTCTTCGTCAACAATTACTTTTGGAGGTGAATCATGCAACTTCAGATAGCATCTAATGGCACCAACTACAACTCTATGGAAGAAAGGAAAAGAATGTAGACGGACTTGATGTTTGACAACACAGGTATTCCAACAGAGGACGAAACCTTCAGTAACCACTCACATAACTATATCAAATATCAACACACCAATGTTTTCACGTGGTAAAACCCCTACGAGGAAACATCCACGGCCCCATCCAACGCAGACACTTGGAGCAGTTTATTAATGAAAAGAAAAAGATTACAGAGAGATTTTACAAGAGAGTTTCTCACAATCGATCATCAGCAAATGACCCTCCATGCTCTTTAAATAGAGATCATGGACCAATTGGGTGTTAAGCCACGGATCAATGGTTGTTAAGATCGAGAAGAGTATGAACCGTCGGATCACTCTATGTCGGGAACATATCATGACCGTCGGATTTCCTAACTACAAATGCAGACTAATGCATACTAAAGAAACACACTTTTACCTAACGACATATTATACCAAGTAGATCTTAACTAACTCCTAAGTGTCTAAATATCCTAACACTCTATAGTGATTGGTTTTGATGCATTTCAATTCAAGATGAGATAGATTAAAAGAGTTGAAAGTGATAGTTACATAACGGTGTCATAACTGAATGCAGAAAATTGAAGATGAGTCAATGCCCGGTTTTGTCAATGAATGAATACCATGCACATGATGAGAGATTATCCAATGAGAATATCTTGGAGAAATATGCATGCCCATGTAATGATTGTTGTGGTGGGAAGAGGAGAAAAAGATGAGTGATTTATGAACATATGGTGAAATTTGGTCATAGCGGTATAACCCCTTTTCCTAAAAGTTGTTATCTAGATAGGATACAATTTCAAAGCATGAGAGATGCAGAGGCACCAAACATAGACGAAGAGGAAACAAATGTAGATGAAGAGGCACCAACCTTAGATGAAGGGATTGAATTTAATATAATGTTGAATGAGGGTTCCAGTGATGATTGGAAGAAATTGATGGAGGATGCTTCAAAACCTATGTATGGTAATTGCGAGTTAAATCAGTTGACAACAATCCTTCTAATTCTTAATTTTCAAATGGTGCATGGTTGGACAAATGAGAGTGTTGATGACTTATTGGCATTGTAACGTCAATTGTTACCACCTGAATCCACATTGCCAACAAAATGGAGTGCATGTAAAGCACAAATAACTAAGCTAGGATTAGGGTATGAAAACATCCACACATGTGTGAATGATTGTGTATTATTTCAAAAAAAATATGCAAGTGAGACTGAATGTCTGAAATGTAATGAAGTGAGGTATAGACCATGGTTGAAATCAAATTCATCTCCTATAAAGGTTCTTTGCCACTTTCCACTAATCCCATGACTGCTTTGAATGTATAGATGTCGAGACATTGTTGAGCTTATGCAATGGCATGCCCAAAAGAAGAGCACTGATGGGAAACAATGATATGTGGTTGATTCTAAGATGTGGATGGAATTTGAAAACAAATGGCTTGATTTTTCCCAAGGTCCTCGAAATATAAGGTTGGGTTTATCTCTATATGGGGTGAACCCATTCTCAAATCAGAGTACTAAATGGTCAACTTGGCCAGTGTTTTTGATAATTATAACTTGCCTCCATGGTTATCAACCAAACCATTTTTCTTGATGGTATCATTGATTATACCAGAAAATAAAAGTGTGACTTCATATACAATTGATGTTTATTTAGAGCCATTATTTGATGAGCTAGCAAAATGGCACATTAAGTGTCACTTTAAGAGCTTCTTTATTGTTTACGATACATAATATTTCTGCAAATGGCACATTGACTAGTCTCAATGTTCATGGATACCATGGATGTATGGCTTGCATCTTTAAGGGTTTTGTGATGCACTCAAGTAGTTTGCATAAATGTATTTATTGTGGACATTGTGCTTACCTTAAAATGGATCATCCATATCGTTGAAAAAAAATCATGTTTCAATGGTCAGGAAGAGAATTGTGAAGCACCATTGGCAATAACAAGTGATTACATTATTCAGAATGGAGAAAAAAGAATGCAGTTTATTGAAAATGGTGGCATTCCTAGTAGTAAAAATGATCTACTTAATGATAGTGGTGTAAAACGATTGTTCATATTTTATAAGTTGCCATAATTTAATCATATAACCATTAGGCATATTGTTGACTTTATGCATAATGAGAAAAACATAGCTTTTGATATTATAGAAACTCTTTTTGGTGCATATGATACAGTGTCATCACGCCTAGACCTTCAAGAACTAAATATTCATTGAAATCTTTAGGTTGAAAAATATGGTGATGGAAAATATAGAAAACATATTTCTCCTTATGTGGGGACAAAGGAACAGCGTACACAATTCTTAATGTTGATGTCTTAGACTCGCTTTCCTACTAGATAAGTGAGTGGTAATATTAGAAGGCAAATTGACAATAATGGATTAATATGCCTCAAGACCCATGACTATCATGTCATAATCGAGTATATTTTACCTATTGCGGTCATATCAAGTTTGGAAAAGGGGCCAAGATTGGAAATTATAAGGTTGGGCCTAATATTGAAGAGAATGAGTTTGCATGTGTTATATCCTTCAAACTTTGACAATTTGAGGGGAGAGGTTGTTGAAGTCTTTTTCTTATTGGAATAGGAATTTGCACCAAAAATACTCAATATTTCTATGCATCTTCTTATACATCTAGAACATGAACTAGAGCATTGTGGCCTGATAATCACGAGATGGATGTATCATGTAGAACGATATATGAAGGTTCTGAAAAAGTTTGCTCGTAATAAGGAAAAACCATTGTTAGGCCCACATATTGCA
>CBVK0103036114.1:0-11191 GCA_900067695.1 Picea abies | reverse complement strand
CTTCCGATCTCACCTTTTCTCATAAAGATGTTTTTCTCTTCTTATGGTCACCTCCAAAGTCTTGGGGCTATCATATTGTATCTTGTCATTGTATAAAGAGAGTAACCCACTTAGAAACCTTTGGATTTTTTTTACACACCTATTTGTCACACTTAAATGAGGGAGTGTTTGTCATGATCCCTAGACATGTTGAGGGAAATGTTTTTCATATGAAGGTAAAAATACTATGTGCACATGTATTATTAATTTTTTATTGAAAAAAGAAAATTAATTTAGTGTGAGAATCCACCTCATATCTAGTTTCCTAATCTCAAGGATAATTTGAGAGTCTCATGGATGGTTGAGAGATTTTATCAAACCAATATCCTAATTTGATGGATCTTGAGAAATGTTTCCTCCCTAAAATCCTTGAGAGATATTTTCTCCCTAAAATCCTTGAGAGATATTTTCTACCTAAAAATCTTGGAGATCCCAATTTAGTGGATCTAGTGAGTGATCTTATCCTTGGATTGTTGAGTTAGTTCTCAAATGGAAAATTATTTAAATTCATTATGAGAGATATTAGAGAGGGGGAACTTGGGAATATCATACCTCTGATCTTGTGACATTCAAGAGAGATGGAGGAGGGTTTTCAGAGTGTCAAACCTTTGATCTTGTAAGGAGGTAGTTCATAGCATCATACCTATCATCAAGTAATTCACAAAAAGGTTGGAAAGGAGAGCTTCAAGGAATTGCTGCGCCATCTTCATTGAGGTTGTAAATATTCCATTTCTTTTCACTTTTAATATATAACTTGGCCTATTTCTCTTAATGTCTACATTGTTCATTTCATGAATGTTTATATTTGTCTTTTTTAAGTCCAACATAGATAAATCTACTTTTGTCTAACGATATATAGCAGAAGAAGAGGATTGTATCATCTCTTGTGGGAGGTATAAATCCATACTCGAAGCTTGGATATCAAGTTCAACAATTGGAGCAATGAGGACAACCTATAGGAAAGAGGTAATCCATCTATCTTTTCCTCATTATCCATCTCTTTGGATTTCATTAATGAACATATAGATTAGTCTTAAGGGGAATTTAGTGTCCATTTGTTTTCCTTCTGTCTTGGATCGAAGGAAACCTGATCCAAGGGGGATTTCACCTGTCCATGAGGGGAATTCACCACAACAAAAAAATGATGACTCCACTGGGGAAGAACTTTGATTTTTTCCTCGGTTTATATCCCTCTTGAATTTTTTTTCTTACTTGGCATTTATGGTTATTTTTTTGTTATTTGAACTCTTCCTCTTCCATCATATTCATTGGGAAGTGTACAAAATCAATATCCTAATATTTTTTGAATCTGGAAAATTTGTATTCTTTTTTAACCACTTCTAGGCTTCAACACTCCCTTGAAGTGGCCTGTAGAGTGTTGAAAATCCTAATTAGATATCTATGTCGGTGTTTTGGGAGGTGTTGAACTCTATTCAGTGCCCTGTATTCCCTATTTGAGGAGCGTTGATCCCCTTCCTGGGTCAATTTTAAGCCTATTTTGCCTCCTTTTTCTCAGATTCTTGATTCAGAGATTTTCCTTAGAGTCTTTTATGATTGGTTATGACTTTCATTGATTGAAGAATTTTGTTTATCACTCTTTTTTCCTCTTTTGAATTATCATATTTTATCAAATTGTGAAAGGTTCATAGTTGTCCAAATTTAACTTGATCCTTTGAAACAATCTTTATTATCAGCAGCTTGACATGTGTTTCACTTGTTGATTTTGGAGTGATTTTCATTAATTTGGATATTTTATAGGTTGCGTCAAGCCTTTTTATTCAGTTTCTTTCTCTGTTCTCTTGGGTAAATTTTTTATCCCTTTAGGGTTCATGAACACATTGGCCACTTTGTTGTTGAGTTTCTTTTTTTTTTTGTTCTGAACGCTTTGGACTTGTTGCAACTTTGAATTGATTATTCGTCTTTGTTTTTAGGTTTTCAAAAAAGTGATTTCCATTCTCCTTTTACATATTTGGGTTCTTGTTTGAACTTGTGTTGGAAGCATTCCTGCATTTGCATTTTTTTGAGTTCTGGTTAACATTTTTTTTAATCTTTTTTGCTTTGTGTTCCTTTATATTAGCATTGAATTATTTAATTTTAATCGAAATTAAGGAAGCAGAAAGGAATTGCATTTGATTTGATTCCATTATATTTAGAATCAAACAAAAAGAAAAATCTTGCATTCTAGTTTTTGGGTGGTATATACTTGAGTTTTCACTTTAGAGAATTGCATTGGGAATATGTTGTTGGGAAAGAAAAATACTCTCATCTCTACCATAGATAGAATTCATCGAAAGAGAAATATTTTCATTTCATTTTCATTTTGCATGGTTTTAAGAGTCGAGTCATAACACCATATAGTCCACTTCCATTTTCCCTTTTGATTCAAAAACAACCATTAAAGGAACAAGCACATAATTTAAACTCAACTAGACTTTTTCTTTATTAGAAAAATATCACAAGTCTAGGTTGTAAGGCCTTGGTTTTGTAGGGTGGAGAGTAAATTATCCAAGTCCACTGAAACAAACGAGGAACACTGATGAGAAAAAATGCATTAGTAACGTGAAATTTTTGTTGGGAAATCTCCTCTAACATAGGATTCAAGCAATAGGAGAAGTTGAGAAGAGGGCTATCGGTCCCCAACACTCTCTCTCGGTGGGGTTATGCAAGTCAAAGGGAAAATATTAGTAGTGGTAAGTCCTCAAGGTGACACCACTATCCGAGTTGATTCGGGTCTAATAAATGTGTCTTACATTCCCTTCCCATTCGCAGAATCCCTATCCCATGACCGTTCTACCTGACCACCAAGCACAAAGTGGTAGACCTAGTTTCTTTTCCTAGGTTACCTTCCTAAGTGACTGCGGTGGTAGTACTATCAGTACCTAAGAAAAATGTACAACACATTATTTTGGCTCCTTAGGAGGGTACTTATTTGCGTCAGGTACTTGCACCTCTGGAAGCGTCTGGTACTTACACATCTAGAAGTCCATTATGAAATAGTTGTGGGTAATTATCTCTCGTTTCTTCATTGATGACCACATCTCCTGTCTCTGGAAGATCCTTACTTCCTTTCTACCTATCACAAGGGAGTTGTTTGTGTGTTCTAATATTATAGGGACTTTGGTAGTGTGTGCTCTTTGATTTAGAAGACCGTAGGTTGTTTTTGTGTCTATGGAAAAAGTTTTGGAGCCTGCCAATCAAGGAACCACTTTACATGGGGACCCTCATCCTTTTATTTCTTTTGGAAATATTGGTCCTCCTTACATTGCTACATTGAGTCTTCCTAGATTCACTATAGGGTTACCAGTATGGTTGTTTTCCACTCTGGTGATCTCGAATGATTCTGGTGCTTCGACTGAAAACCCTCCATCCCAAGAACATCAACCTCATGTTGACCCTTTTCCTTCTTTGCCCATCAAGTCTTAATCGTACTTACAGTTTCCCTCATATAGAGGAGGATTCACAATTATTGGAAGATAGTGTCGTTTCCCAACAACAACCTTCAATTTCTTTCCAATATTCCTCCCCTACCCAAAATTTGGTTGATGAAGTGTTCAATATGATTTGATCTTCGATTGACCCCACTCTTACATTGGAGAGTAAACTGAATACCACTAATGTTTTCTTTGTTAGTTCATATTGTTTTGGACAAGGGGACATCTCATATGTTTCAATGGAACACCCTCCAAGTACTGAGGTCATTTCTTTTGATTGGAATAGTCTAGTAGAACCTTGTATTCCTTCGAGTACCCCTTTTCAGATAATTGTGAAAGATACTAATAAGTACATATATTGCACTATCATAGATGAAGGGGCATCTAGTAGTATTTTATCCTCAACTTCTTAGAAATATTTAGGTTCTCTTGAGCTTGTGCTAGCCACTAGTCATCTACTGGATTTTAATAGAAGACCTAGTGAACCTTTAGGGATCCTTCCTCAGCTTCCCATCACCTTAGGAGGGAAAAATGTATGTATCAATGTCATGGTAGTCCAAGGCCCCTTGTATTTTAATTTCCGCCTTGGGTAGGACTATGTCTATATGATGAAAGCTCTAGTTTCCACACTCTTTCGAGTGATGTATTTTCCCCATAATGGGATTATAGTGACCATCGATCTTCTTCTTTTTTTTAGTCCTAATCATTGTATGACTTTTGACCATATCAATTCCCTTAATGTTCCTTACAATCACGTGATTTAACTCCCACCACAAGAGATTTATGTGAAATTATCTCCCATGCCTTCAATTTCTATTGAGAAGGAGAATCTCATTGTATGTTCATATTCTTTGGATTTAGTTCCAACAGACATGGTAACTCCCTCGCTAGGGACATTGGAACCTATTCTCCCCCCTTTCGGTCAGAGTGAGTCTCTTGACATGTATTCCTTCTAGAGAATTATTCTTCAGTCTGATGAAGACCACTTGGAATCCATGGTCACGGTTTATGAACATGGTTCATTTTATGTGTCAAGCTCATTAAAAAATGAAACAGATGAGAATAGTTCAGGTTTTTTTGTCAAGCTCATTAAAATATGAAACAAATAACCATGAGCATAGTTTTCTTTTTGTGTCAAGATCATTAAAAAATGAAACAGATTATCATGATCATAGTTCATTATATATGTCAAGCTCGTTAAAAAATGAAACAAATCCCCCTCCAATTGAGTCGAGTCTTCCAATAGATCTAGTACTTGAACCTTCATTTAATTTTCATTTGTTAGTTGATCCTCTTTCTTCTTCCCTCTCTAGTAAACATTTTCCTATTATTATCCACGAGTCTAATCGTGTGCAGAAGAAGAGTCGAAAGATGAAATGAATCTTGGGGGGAATGTCTCTAATCTTTGGACATCATGCTAGAGTAACTCACTAGCCTCTATCAATGAAGTTGGGGGTAAAGTACCAACCTTTGGACATCATGTTGGGAAGGAAACCCACTAATGGGTATCACCTGAGCATAGTTCATTTTTGGTTTCAAGCTCATTTAAAAATGAAACCAAAACCTCGAGCAAAGTTTTATTTAATGGTTTCAATCTCATTTAAAAATGAAACCAAAACCTCGAGTAAAGTTTCATTTAATGGTTTCAAGATAGTTTAAAAATGAAACCAAAACCCTGAGCAAAGTCTCATTTGATGGTTTCAAGCTCGAGGAAATATCAAACCAACCTCAAGAAAAGTTTCATTTTCGGTTTCAAGCTCATTTAAAAATGAAACCAACCCTGAGCACAATTTTATCCTCTATTTCAAGATCATGTAAAAATGAAACCAACCCAAGCACAGTTTTATCCCATGTTTCAATCTCGTTTAAAAATAAAATGAACCCCGAGCATAGTTTAATTTTCAATTTCAAGCTCATTTACAAATGAAACCAACCCCAAGCATAGCTTCATTATTTGTTTAAAGCTCATGTAAAAATAAAGCAGACACCCTGAGAATAGTTTTATTCTTCATTTCAAGCTCATGTAAAAATGAAGCATACACTTCAAGCATAGTTTCATTCCATGTTTCAATCTCGTTAAAAAATGAACTCTTTGGAGTCTCCTTTAATCTATTTTTAGACTCTTTAAACATGAAAAGATTGTCGAGGGAACTTGTTTCCTTTCACACTCATTCAAAGGATTTAAAAGGGAATCTATTCGGTGTAAGTTTAACCCTTTTTCAGATCGGATGGACTAATTACGAAAAAGTAATACAGTAGTAAACCTCGACTAGAAGAGTTATCCCTTTTATTGTTTTAAACTTTTTCGGGCTCGGGAGACTAAATTTAAGAAAAAGAACAACCTTAGAGTCTTATTTAAAGTTATTTTCAAACTCTCTAAATGTGAAAAGACAACGATTTTATCTTCTTTGGGATTGTAAAAATTATACAATGAAGGACCCATATGGGACTGAACCGCTCCTTCTTCAGGTTCGTTAAACATGTGATGAGGGACTCATCGAAGATGAGCTATACTGAGCATTTTTTATTCTCCTCAAGCTCATTAAAAAACAAATAGGTACTTGTCATTCATGAAGGAGGGGAATTTTGAGAGAAGTGGGTCAAGTTTTGGAAAGCATGATGGCAGTTGTTTGTTGTCTCCCTTGAACATGCCATCTATTTGTGTCTTGTCTTACAGTTGGGTAATCTACTTATCTCTGAGTCATACCAATCATATGAGTCTTCATACTCCTTCAGCTCACTCAAAGAGTGTCAAGGTTATTGTCACACTATGTTTTGGTCTATCTCTTAGTTTCCAAGTCACTTGTCGTGCACCACAATGTTTAATGGAAATTTCATCATAAGTCCACCACTATACAGTATTACCAACCTTCATCCTCGTGTAAGTTTGTGCTCATTAATCCATTATATTACATGACTTTCCTACGCCATTTTCATGTCGATGATGGAGGATACATCATGGCCCTCCTTCGATGAGTCTGTTCCTGTCAACTTCAACATATTATCCAATAAATAGACTTAGAAACCAATTAGTACCTTGGAACCTGCATGCCTCAATGGAAGGTGTCATCACCTTTGACAATAGGTTTACATCATTGGCCTTTGAACGAATTATTCCACGAATGTTCGACTTCAACTCATTTGTTCATATTCATTGGAATGTACTGGGGTACCTTGGGAGTCATTTTCATCATTGGTGATTTCTCTCGTGCTTGTTAACAATATACATCAATGATTCATAATAAAGTGGTTTCTACCATGTTCAACATCAGGACATCTATTCGCATGGCTAGATTCATACCATTGTGATATTGGGGCAAAGACCCCAGGAACTCCTTAGAAACCCAGGCTACAATGGAGACTATTTGAGTACTTAGAAGATTCCATTGTCATTATCATTTTGGCAATCTCACTAATGTATATGATGTCACATAGATCCACTTTGTATTGGTATATGGATATGTTTTGTCATATCATAGCTCCACTTTGTATTCTTCCGTGGCTACGACCTAATCGTGTCATGGAAGGTATGAATCCACATTGTATTTTTGGTGGACATATCCTAAGTCAGTGATTTCATGGATCCACGGTGTATTAGTCAGTGGCCATGCTTTGATTCAAGTGTATTCTGAGCATGGGTATGCCTACCTTGGGGATGATAAGTATATATTTTCATATGTTTACTTCCATCTTCCTCCTAGCTCTCCTATTCCAATGTCCTTAGCACACATATTTTTAAAGTGTTTCAACCATCATATTTTCTTCTGACCCCACACTTTAGGGGGAATATGTTACACATCTATTTTTCACACTTAAGTGAGGGAGCGTTTTTCATGATATCTAGACATGTTGAGGGATAAATTTATCATATGAAGGTCAAAATACTATGTGCACATGTATTATTTTTTTTATTAAAAAAAGGAAATTAATTTAGTGTGGGAATCCACCTCACATCTAGTTTCCTAATATCAAGGAGAAGTTGATATTCTCATGGGTGGTTGAGCTATTTTCTCAAACCAATATCCTAATTTGATGGATATTGAGAGATATTTCCTCCCTAAAATACTTGAGAGATATTTTCTCCCTAAAATCATTGAGAGATATTTTCTCCTTAAAAATCTTGGAGATCCCAATTTAGTGGATCTAGTGAGCGATATTCTCCTTGGATTGTTGAGTTAGTTCTCAAATGGAAAATTATTTAAATTCCTTATGTGAGATATTAGAGAGGGGGGAACTTGGTAATATCATACCTCTGATCTTGTGACATTCAAGAGAGAGGGAGGATGGTTTTCAGAGTGTCAAACCTTTGATCTTGTGAGGAGGTAGTTCATAGCATCATACCTATCATCTGGTAATGCACGAAGGGAATAGAAAGGAGAGCTTGGAGGAATTTCCACAACATCATCATTGAGGTTGTAAATATTCCATTTCTTTCCACTTTTAATATATAACTTGGCCTATTTCTCCTAATTTCTACACTGTTCATTTCATGAATGTTTATCTTTGTCTTGTTTAAGTCCAACATAGATAAATATACTTTCATCTAATGATATATATTAGAAAAAGAGGATTGCCTCGTCTCTTGAAAGAGGGATAATGCCATACTAAAATCTTGGAGATCAAGTTCAACATTTGGATAAGTGAGAAAAACCTAAAAGAAAGAGGTAAGCCAACTATATTTTCCTCTTTCTCTCTCTCTATTTTGATTTCATTAATGAACTTGTAAATTAGTCTTAAGGGGAAGTTAGTGTCCATTTGTTTTCATTCTATATTGGATCGAAGGAAACCTGATCCAAGGGGGATTTCACCTATCTGCAGGGGGAATTCACCACAACAATTTTGTCCTTCTCATCCTTTATGAAGTCCACATACTTCAACAACTCAAAGAACCTCTTCTCATACTCATCCATTGTCATGTTTCCCAATTTAAATTCAAAGAACTTTTTCATCTTTCTTTCATAGTAATGCTCAGAAAAATCTTTCTGTTGGAAATATCCTTTGAAATTCCTCCATTATACCTTCCTCTCATCAAGGTGTTTTTCTTGCCTAATTTTATCCTAACACATGGTTGTATTTCCTTGAAAGTGGTAGGTTGCAATTCTTGATTCTACCCTGGAGGGATAATCATGAAGCTAGAAATATTTATTCATTTACAACATCCAGGCCTCAATATCTTCTCCCTTCCTAGTCTAACCATTGAAATTTGGTTTCTTCATTTTCATGAGTTCACCTTGCAATATTTCTCCCTCAGGCATTCTCCTTTGTCTCCTCACAGGGGACACACTTGGGCTACTCCCTAGCCCTAAACTTGCATGAGATCTCCTAGTTCATTGCTCTAGGGAATGATGGCACCTTTGCATGCTCCTTTATTTCCTACCATTCTCATGCTCATTCCTTCTGATATGGTATCTGGATGATGTCACATGTCTAGCACTAGCTGCCTACTTTATGCCATAGTATTTATTGGCTTTCTTCTGCAACATGTTTATATTCTGAAGTATCTCTTCCTGAACCTTCACAATATTTTCATTATATTCCCTATAACTCTAGACTTATCTCTACATTCCTCTCATAGTTGCAGGCTCCTGCCTCTCTCTTCTTCCATTAGACTGTCTCAACATTTCCCATGCTGACATGTATCCCTCTTAATTCCTCTCCATGACTGTAGAACCCTTGGGCATTTCCAAGGTTGTGGTTCTCATATAGGAACCAAACTTCCTTCTTGTACCTCTAAATTATGCAATAAAAATATGCATGCAAACAAATTTCTATTGGACAAAAATGCAAACATACACAATTATGGAAAACAATACATAATTTTTTCTACTCTTTAATTCCACCAATCATTTTATTTTGCATTGATTGTAACTTATGCTACCCAAATCAATTTTTTGGGATGATAGATGGATTCTCCCATCAAAGATATTTCCAATGAATATTTTATTTCTCAATTCTGAGTTCTGAATAGAAAGTTATGGCCATTTGAATATTCCTAATTTGCCCCTTTTATACATTCTTCATTCTGGTGTAAATAATCTTAAACGTCAACTTCTGCCACTTGTAGAAGTAAATATATTAGGAACCATAGGAAATTTTTTATGAGTCATAGATAGAAATGATGACATGGAATTCATAACTCTCATATTGTCATTCTTATGCTCCAGTCAAAAACTACAACAATATATAAATGACAACTTTGTCCTCTTTCAACCCTTTTTCCAAACTTAGAATTGTTTTATCCAAATAGGTTATCTCCCAAAATGTGCACTTCTAGAAACATTTCACTAAAAAAAAAAATGTTGGCTTGATCAGTATATAAAATTTTGAGTAAATAAAATTTTCCTATTTTTCCATCTGTGGACCTTTTTTCTCTAAAAATCTCAAAAATCCCCAAAAAGTGGTCCAGACTAGTGGATTTTGTCCTATTTTTTAGCATCCCCATTCCAAACACCTTAGAATTTATTCACTTCATTAAAGAGTTATTTCCATGTCTACTTTATGGACTCTCTCCAAGAATTCTAGCTTAATCTGGATCTCTTCCCATGATCTGGACCCAGATATTTAAAAACCACTATCTATTCATTTCTGACAAATACAAGAAGAAATGGGAAATGTCCCTCTCTGACACTTTTTTATCCCTCCTTACTACGGAAAAAACCCAAAAGTTTCATATAAATATGGCTTAATTTGCTCCAGTTATAAATGAAATGAGATTTTGGCTCTAGACTTGTTTTTTTTTTTAAGACTAAAGAACAATTATGCATACGTGGCATCCTTTATGATGTGGAATTATGGGCCCACATGGCACCCTAAGGTGATGCCATGTCACCCTCCTAGCTCGATTGGCCTACCTCGTCAGCCTTCTCTCTCTTCTTTCTCCTCTTTCCTTTTTATGTTGACCTTAAACATTAACAAAATATTAATATTTTGCGAGCCCCACCTACCAAGCTGGCACATATTTGACCCTAGATGGGAAAATGGTCCCACCCTGACTAACAGAATCCACAAGGTGCATCTTTAGTGGTTTCTATGATGGGTGGGTCCCATACTGAACCTTTACCTTGATGTGCATGAACTTTCATGTCTCTTAGATCCGACAGTGAATATTTGGTGAGATCGACGGTGAAGAGGCCATGTCACATCCCAAATATGCATGGGTATTAACACCATTTTAGGTTGTGACAGTGGTTTTCCCATGCTATGTTGCATGATATTAACGGTGTCACATGGCTAAAGGCTACGGGCCAAAACTGCATCACTCCCATGCGACAGTGGTTTATGGTATTGACTTTACGACCCTCACATGTGGCTCCTATGTCACTTTCCATCGTGCCACAAACTACCACTATTGACTTGCCACCATGTCATTCCATGTCACCTATGTGATGTCACTGCCATGTGGCCTCCATGTCTGATCCAGGTGGATATCGGTGGCCACCCACCTTTTCCAGTTGGCTCAAAACATCTTTCTAGCAATTTTGATAATTTATTATTTTTAGCAGTTTTTCGGGTCCTGAACTTCTGGAGCCGTTTTGAGGCCCTAAACGACGATTTTTGGGGTATGTTGCGATTGCAAAATTTCATCTTGAAATTTTGTGCAACTGTTGTATTCCTTGGATAGATCTTTCCAATGGGCTATCACCTAAAACAGATATCGTATGAAAAAGTTACGACCCCAAGAAGTTGATGTACTGACTTACCCAAACGGGGCCCACATGACT
>CBVK0103036113.1:0-17619 GCA_900067695.1 Picea abies | reverse complement strand
TGGATGTCTAGGGTTTTTTGGCATTCTTGTTTATTGTAAAAATGTCTTTAGAGCCTCATTGGAATCATATTCTTTTGAATGAGCACAGTCATCACATTTCTTCTCAGGGATAAGCTGCCACCATTCCAGCAAGCTTGTTTCCGCTGCATTTTACAGTTTCCAGCTTATTTCTTTATTGAATAGAAGACCAGTTTTACTGTATCTCTGTTATTTTGTGTTAAGCACCTGTTAATAATCTATATTCATTTCTTTATGCTCATAAAATCTGGATCAGTGGTATCAGAGCACTCTGCTCCTTGTCATCTTAATGCATGTCCCCAACGAGGTCGAAGTACAAAGACTTGGGTCTCAAGCTTGTTTTGCTTGAGGACAAAAACTCTCACACGCCCAAGCGACCTCTCATGGCAAGAGAAAATAAAGATGATGGGATAGGAGTTCCTTTCAAACTATTGATTAAGGAATCCCTCATGCAATAGAGGAACGAGATGATGGATAGTTTCGTGCAAATCCTTCGGCGGCTACCAACAGGCAATGCATCTTCTTCGAACGGAGGCACCGCCCCCTTCAAGGTACAAATAAACTTTGATATTCCTATATTTGAAGGTCAGATAGACGCAAATGTTGTAGACAAGTGGTTGAATATACTAGAAGGGTATTTTTTTGTCCATAACTTTTCAAATAGAGAAAACATTACTTTTTCACTCCTCAAAGTCATTCCCCATGTCAAAGATTGGTGGGAAGCGTTCTTTGAGAAAAAGGAAATAGAGGAACCCTCATTATTTTCAGTCACGACCACCTGGGAATCCTTCAAGGATAATATTAAGGAACAATATTACCCTGTTGGAAGTTATGACGAGATATATACCAAATGGACCACATTGTGGCAAGAAAAGAGACCAAGCAGTGCCAGATTTCACAAATATCTTCCATACCTTGCGCACCAAGATGGGTATCAAAGATTCAAAGTGAGATCTGGTGCTCAAGTATTGCTATGATCTACATAGATACATCCATATTGAAATGGAATTTCTAAACATCTCATCCTTAGGCACGGCCTACAGATATGTCGTCAAAATCGAGCAGAAGCTCAAACAAAAGACACGACTATTTGGGCCTAGGAACCCCTCACAACAAAATCCAAGAAAGGGTGGCCCCAACCCATAGAATAAAGGACAGAGAAAAGATGGACAATATCAAGACAACCAGTCCAAACCGCAAGCAAAGAAGGACACCGAAAAGACAAAGAAAGACATCGGGAAGTGGTGTGACTTCCATAAGAGCCCTTAGAATAACACTGTTGACTGTTGCTCAAAGCAGTCACTGGTGGCCAAAGTGAAATCCTCTGAATCAGATGCAGATTCTAACTCTGATATAGAACCAAAAAGGAGAAGATGGATCATTGACGTGGAACCTAGTGCCACCGTTGCTACCACCAAGCTCTAGCCTGGTGAACCAAATGATCCAGAAGAAGGAGAGTGCCTCTTCCATTCACAGATGTGGGTAAAAGGCACCCCACTGCACTTCATCGTTGATAGTGGTATCCATAAGAACCTCATCTCAATGGAGGTTGTCAAGTGGTTGGCCCTGCCAACAATGCCGCATCCACAAACCTACACCATTAGATGGCTCCACCAAGGAATCGATATCTGCATCAACCAACAGTGTTGACTGTCGTACGGAATCAAGCCCTTCAAAGACGAGGTATTGTGTGACGTTGCTCCTCTCGAAGTTTCTGATGTTCTTTTGGGCCAAACTTATTTATGGAAACATCATGTTGTATATGAGTCTAGGCCTCGTAGTGTTATTATTACTTTGAACAGGAAATTGTACAGGATACCCGAGGCATTCCCACCTAGTGTTATTTCCTTGATCTTTGTTAAGCAATGCAGGAAGGTCATCTCTTAAACGAGGAAGTTTGTCTTCTTCATGATTCACTCTCAGAATAAGCAAAATATCATAGCCACATCTAGGGTCTCTGCGGTTGACCTCTGCACACAGCAAAAGCAAGTAGATAAGGTCGTGGAAGAATACTTGGATATGTTCTCCTCACCTACGGGGGTACCTCTGCACTGCCAGGTCAAGCACCCCATCGATCTGATCCCCGGTGCACTGCTACCCAATGGGCCAGTCTATCATCGCTCTTTGTTAGAGAATGAGGAGATCAAGTGATAGATCCAAGAACTACTCCACAAGGGGCACATCCGTCCCTGCTCATCACCTTGTGGGAAACCAATCGTGTTGGTACAGAAGAAATATGCAACCTGGTGACTCTGTATTGGTTACCAGGCTCTGAATAAAATCACAGTCAAAAATTGATACCCAATTCCCTGAATTGACGACCTCCTTGATCAACTTACGGGGGACAAATACTTCAATAATATTGATCTGAAGTCTAGATACCACCAGGTCCCAATAGAACAAACATATGTATGGAATATCACCTTCAAGTCAAAGGAAGGCCTTTTTTAATGGTTGGTCATGCCCTTTGGTTTGAAAAATGCTCCAACCACTTTCATGAGGATGATGGACGATATCCTGTGACCATTCACCAATACTTTTGCAGTGGTGTATCTGGATGACATTCTAATTTACAACAAGACTTGGGTCAAACACTTGCAACATATTCAACAGTTTATGCACACCCTGCAACATCACAAGCTATACGCCAACTTGGAAAAATGATCCTTTGGCATGGATAGGGTCCATTACCTAGGCTACATCATTGATCAACATGGCGTACATGTGGATCCAACCAAGATCCAAGTCATTTGTGACTGGCCAGGCCCAACCATGCTCACTGAGCTTCGGATCTTCTTGGGCCTTGCCAATTTCTATCACAGGTTTGTGCTGGGATTCTCCCATATTGCATGGGCCCTCAGCCAAATAAACAGGGGTGGTGGTAAGGTGAAATTTTCATGGGGTCGGTCCCAACAGCAATCGTTCGATGATTTGAAGCAGCGCTTGTGCTCAACCCCAGTACTTTCACTACCAGACCTGCAGCATCCCTTTGAGATAGAGACAAATGCTTCAAAATATGTTGTGGGCACCGTTCTCACTCAACACGGCCACCCCATGGCCTATTATAGTGAGACATGGTCATATATTTTCCGTAAGTACCCTACTTACGACAAAGAAATGTACTCCATTGTGAAAACCTATCGCCAGTGGAGACATTACATTCTTGGGAAGGAGACAGTCATCCACACTTATCATAAGACACTACAATTCATGCAAACACAAGGAAAATTGTAGAATGACTGGCATCAAAAGTGGTCCACATACTTGCAGCAATTCCACCTCAACATCAAGTATAAAATGGAAGCACCAATCACGTCATTGATTGCCTCAGCAAACCACCATTCACGACACTCACCACGGTGATTGACTCTTGCAGCCATGAGACCTCTGGATGGCCCCAACTCTATGAGATAGACCCTGACTTCACCACCACCTACCAAATGTTGAGTGCAAACACAGTTGTCAATAATTTCCATCTTCAGGATGGGTTGTTGTGTCATCTGGGCCATATATGTGTTCCATCAAGAGAGAAAGTGAATATGATCTGAGAATCCCACTACAAACGGGTGGCAGAACACTTCGATGTTGAAAAGATAGTGGCAATGCTATAGAAACATTTCTACTGGCTGAAACTTCGACAAGAGGTCAGCAAGTATATTAGGTTCTGCACTGCCTGCACTATTGCCAAACCGACCACTAAGAAATAGGGCATGTACACCCCTCTTCCTACTCCTGATAGGCCATGGGAATCCATCTCAATGGAATCAATGTCGGGCCTCCCGTCCACCAAGTGGGGAAATGACTGTGTTTTTTTGGTTGTTGATCACTTTTCTAAGATGGAAATTATGGTTGCCTACAAGAAGAGCATCACAGCAGAGGCCACTACCAAGCTCTTCTTTGAATGAGTCTGGGTACATTTTGGAATCCCACAAACCATTGTCTCAGATTGGGATAGTTGATTTCTCAGCACATTCTGGTCAAGCCTCTGGTCTTTGTTGGACACCAAGCTCACCAAATCCATGACCTTCCACCCCCAAACAGATGGCCAAATCGAGGTTGTAAATCAAATGATTGTGCATATCCTTCGCATGTATAATTCAAAGAACCCCCGCACATGGGATGAGATCCTTCCCTATGTCTAGCATAGCTACAACTGAGCCCTACATAGCTCAACTAGCCACATCCTCTTTCAGGTGGGGTTCGGATTCCAACCATTGGGTCCCATCCAGGTGGATATCGGTGGCCACCCACCTTTTCCAGCTGGCTCAAAACAGCTTTCTAACAATTTTGATAATTTACTATTTTTAGTAGTTTTTCGAGTCCTGAACTTCAGAAGCCGTTTTGAGGCCCTAAACGACGTTTTTTGGGGGTATGTTGCAGTCGCAAAAATTCATGAAATTTTGTGTAACTATTTTATTCCTCGGATAGATCTTTCCAATGGGATATCATTCGCCTAAAACGAAGATCGTATGCAAAAGTTACGACCCCGGGAAGTTGATGTACTGACTTACCCAAATGGGGCCCACACGACTTTTGGTGCTTCATCTCCTAGGGTTAGGTTTTTGGATGTCTAGTGTTTTTTGGCATTGTTGTTTATTGTAAAAATTCCTTCAGAGCCTCATTGTAATCATCTTTTTACGAATGAGCACAGTCATCACATCTCTTCTCAGAGATAAGCCACCACCATTCAAGCAAGCTTGTTTCCGCTGCATTTTACAGTTTCCAACTTATTTCTTTATTGAATAGAAAACCAGTTTTACTGTATCTCTGTTATTTTTTGTTAAGAACTTATTAATAATCTTTATTCATTTCGTTCTGCTCACAAAATATGGATTAATGTCATGTTGACATCATGTACGAAAAAATACTCAAATTTCCCAAATTTCATTTTTTTTTCTAAAATTGCATAATTTCAAAAATTTTACTAGGGCTGCCATGGAACCCAAAATTAAGATTTCTAATGGCCAATTTATTCCTAGTGCATATCAACTTGACCTATGCACCCAAACTTTGACACTCTTATGTCAAATTCTCAACCAATTTTGTTGCAGAAATTGGGGCTTTTTTTCCCAATTTCGTCAAGTTCTTCATGGCTACACAATAATTTCGAGAATTTGACCAATTACAAGCCCATCAACTGCATATTTAGAGATAAAATTTGGGAATTTTAACCCTTGAACTTGAATTCATTGAAATTACAGTCACACTTTTTCCTAGAAAAAAACATATGACAACCACATTGCAAACATTCTCTGAGCTTAACTCTGCAATTTTATCTTCTTCGCATTGATTCTGGTCCATACACAATCAATGTGTGAACCTGTAGCTTTGATACCATTATGTAACATCCCCTAGCTTAGCCAAGTAACCTTACTTGCAGAAAACACCTAAATTCAAAATTTATTTTTGTTAATTAATTCTTGTGGCTTATCAACTACAAATTAAACACATATTCAACTAGATTTTGATACCCATAATCAAATGCATCTACAACATTCCAAATGAACATAATGCATCTAATAAACTCATCTATAATAGCACGTAAAACCATTTGCATACACATGATAAAATGCACAACCATAAAACGCATAAGATAACTCATAAAATAGATAAACACTTATATTTTTAAAACATTTGTGCAACCAGTTGCTTGGGAAGGACGTTCCACCCAACCATAGACCCATTGTTCCAAATATCAACAGAAATTCACCTCTGAGCTGGGTATAGGAATCCACAAGATAATTATTCCTGTCACCATCCATTCATAGCTCAAAACCTGTAACCCACTAGTATTCTCCTACAACTATCTCGAATTTCCTCCAAATATCTTCCTCTTGACCTACCCGACCCAAAGAATGTACCCCTTCACTGCTCTTAGTCCCTTGGGAATGTCATTTTTTTATCAGGGTCTCTCTGGTAGAAGTAACCAGGAATCTCTCTGTTGGGAACTGAATGGAACTCACTGCCAAGAAAACTACCAACAACAAATTATTGTTGTTTTAGCACAACTCCTACGTGATTTCACTCTTCAGGCCTGAAAAACCGAATCTTCAATATTCATCTCTAGAATGCTCAAAAAATGCTCCAACATACTCTAGAATTCACCCAGCCTTCTTGGTCTAGCTCCAATGCTATTTTTCCTTGATCTGTTCTTGTTGTTCATGCGAAACTGAATGTGAAAAAAAATCCTATTTGTAACACCCATGTTTCCCCCACATTGTAATTATTGATGATTAATGATTTCCATGCCATGGCATGAAAATAATGTAAATGTATTATTGTTTAATTTTCACTGCCAACAACTAAATGTGGTGGTGAAGCCTTGAGCACTGACCATAATACCACTAGAGGAAAGAGTGAAGGAACATAGAGAGGGGATCATCATGCTAAGATGACCAAATCCTCCTTGTTGAAATATTTGATTTGGAATAATAAGCCTTAAACTAATCCCAAGGAAAAAGAATTTAATGAGAAAAGGATAGGTGGTTGAGAAACCAACCACCCCAATGAATGGAAGCATGGAGGGATTGGTTGAGCCAGCAGGAATCTGTCATCCAAGGCTACCTAGCGTACCAGTCCATGACCCTTGAGGATGACCTGAGTTCCTTCTGATAGAAGGAAGGGGACATGTTGAGAACTTTCAAGATTTCATGTAAGAGATGTAGGAGGAGATAGGAAAGGGAATGCATGAGTGCATGAAAGAAGAGAGGATTCCTAGAAATATGGCCTCAAAAGATGGAGGCAAGAGTGTGTAGTCTAGATATGCACGAAAGAAGAACTCAAGGAGAGTTCAGGCATTGGAGGAAGAAATATATTGCGAGAGAATGCACGAGGGAGTGCAGAAAATTCCCTAGTGGTATCATGGCTTGGCATGGGGTGGCCTATAGTCGAAGTGACCGATCATGCAGATCCTATGGTTGGGTGGAAAGGCGACACCCAAAGTCAATTGGCTGGCTATAATTTGTAACAGATAAGTATTTTTTTTCTCTGTGCAATATGGTAAATGAATGATTGATTCTTGTATTGTATACCTGAATGTATAAGTTTGTTACTTGGATAGAATATTATTCCATTTGCAAGTATTTTCACTTGAATGGTGGTGAACATATAAGAAGCTCGAAGTATTGACTATTTATTTATCATGTAGATAATAATACGATAGTCGTAATGGGTCTCCTATCAAAGGAAGGAAGTGTTGTAGCCCTCCTCCTAGAAGGAATTGCACCTTAACTGTAATAGTGGTTGGAGGAGGCCGAAGAGGGTAGTAAATCCAAAGTTATCTCCTAGAGGTGGAGAAAGATAGGACTCTAAGTCATGGAATGATCATAGGGTTTAAACCCCAGCTAGAAAGAGTGGATAAAGGCACCTTGAGTTAGGTATCATAATACCCAGTGTCTGAGGAATACCTCTACATAAACAGAGAACCTTAACTCCTCATGAAACATCATATCATGCAGTGAAGTGTTATAGGTGTTGTAGGAAAATTCCCCTATGAACAGGTGAATTCCCTCTTGGACCTTAGACCCCTATGACCAAGACAGAAAAGTGCTAACTTTGAAAACCGACTTTCCTTTAAACATAGCTAATATATTCAATAGAGAAGAGGAAGAAAGTATGAGTACCTTTTTATGAAGTTTGTCTTCGCTTAGTCCAAGTTGAACTTGATCTCCAAGTCCTTTAACGAGTCCTGCAATCCAATAAACAGTGAAGACAAAGCATACTTCCTATTCTACCATGATTACTTTAAATCTAGATTTATCCAAAAGACAAGCTCATGCAAATGTACACAATATTGAAGGAAACAGGCCAAGCACATGTATTAATGAGAACAAAATAAGGTGCTTGCAAAGTGTAGATGCAGATGTAGCAGCCTCACCAAGCTCTCCTTGTCCGACCCCTTGCTAGAATGATCCATAATCAAAATGACAATACTTTTCACTGATTATTCTCCCCCTTTCACCATGAGGATGCCTCCTTATATAGGCTTTGAGGGGATTAACCACCTTAGATATTCTTGGGATAATTTGAGGATATTAATCCATCAGTTATGGAACTCTCCTTAAACCCAGGATTTTCAACACAATATCTCCCGTGAAGAACGTCGTCGTATTCGTCATCTCTCTAAACATGAAATGATTGTCGAGTGATCTTGATTCCTTTCACACTCGTTTAAAAATGGTTTTGAAGGGGTGTCTCCCAAAGTGGTAGTTTATCTCTTTTTCGAACTTCGGAGACTAATATTCCAAAAAAGGACAACCAATGGAGTCTCAAGTTTCTATGGTAGAAAAATTCCCCTGAGGGCGGGTGAATTCCCTCTTGGACCTTAGACCCCTATGACCAAGACAGAAAAGTGATAACTTTGAACACTAACTTTCCTTTAAACATAGCTAAGCTAGTAAATAGAGAAGAGGAAGAAAGTATGAGTATCTTTTTACGAAGTTTGTCCTCGCTCAATCCAAGTTGAACTTGATCTCCAAGTCCTTTAATGAGTCCTGCAAGTCCAATAAATAGTTGAACCAAAGAATACTTCCTATTCTACCATGATTAGTTTAAAGCTAGATTTATCCAAAAGAAAAGCTCATGAAAATGTACACAATATTGAATGAAACAAGCCAAACACATGTATTAATGAGAACAAAATAAGGTGCTTACAAAGTGTAGATGCAAATGTAGTAGCCTCACCAAGCTCTCCTTGTCCAACTCCTTGCTTGAATGATCCATAATCAAAATGATAATACTTTTCATGATTATTCTCCCCCTTTCACCATGAGTATGCCTCCTTATATAGGCTTTGAGAGGCTTAGCCACCTTAGATATTCTTGGGATAATTTGAGGATATTACTCCATCAGTTGTGGAACTCTCCTTAAACCCAGCATTTTCATCTTGATATCTCCCATGAAGAATGGAGTCGTATTCATCATTGCTCTAAACATGAATATATTGTCGAGTGATCTTGATTCCTTTCACACTCATTTAAAAAAAAATTTGAAGGGTCGTCTCCCAAAGTGGTAGTTTATCTCTTTCTCAAACTTCGGAGACTAATATTACAAGAAAGGACAACCGATGGAGTCACCAATTTCTATTGTAGGAAAATTCTCCTGTGGACAAGTGAATTCCTTCTTCGACCTTAGACCCCTATGACCAAGACAGAAAAGTGCTAACTTTGAACACTGAATTTTCTTTAAACATAGCTAAGCTAGTCAATAGAGAAGAGGAATAAAGTATGAGTACCATTTTACGAAGTTTGTCCTCGCTCAATCCAAGTTGAACTTGATCTCCAAGTCCTTTAACGATTCCTGCAATCCAATAAACAACGGAGAAAAAGCATACTTCCTATTCTACCATGATTAGTTTAAAGCTAGATTTATCCAAAAGACAATCTCATGAAAATGTACACAATATTGAAGGAAACGGGCCAAGCACATGTATTAATGAGAACAAAATAAGGTGCTTACAAAGTGTAGATGCAGATGTAGCAACCTCACCAAGTTCTCTAGGTCCATACCCTTGTTTCGAAATATATACAAAGTACTTCAGTCATCATGTTCCATCTTCTGACCTCGCACTTTGGGGGGCAATCTATTACACGTCAAAATTACTCACTTTGATTATGTCTCATTGTCATTATCGCAAGTGTCTCAAGTGTTGAACCTTTGTCATAAGTGTCATAGAAATCATATTGTCATCTCACTTGTGTCACATCATGGACGACATCATAAGAACAATTGAGATATCCTCTAAGACTGGTTAAAAGAAGAACAGGGAAATTTTCCTCTCAGACCTTAGACCCCTATGACCAAGACAAAAAAGTGATAACTTTGAACGTTGACTTTCCTTTAAACATATCTAAGATAGTCAATAGAGAAGAGGAAGAAAGTATGAGTACCTTTTTACGAAGTTTGTCCTTGCTCAGTCCAAGTTGTACTTGATCTCCAAGTCCTTTAATGATTCTTGTAATCCAATAAACAGCGGAGACATAACATACTTCCTATTCTACCATGCTTAGCTTAAAGCTAGATTTATCCAAAACACAAGCTCATGCAAATGTACACAATATTTAAGGAAATAGGTCAAGCACATGTATTAATTAGAACAAAATAAGGTTCTTACAAAGTGTAGATGTAGATGCAGTAGCCTCACCAAGCTCTCCTTGTCCAACCCCTTGCTAGAATGATCCACAATCAAAATGAAAATACTTTTCATTGATTATTCTCCCCCTTTCACCATGAGGATGCCTCCTTATATAGGCTTTGAGAGGCTTAACCACCTTAGATATTCTTCGGATAAGTTGAGGATATTACTCCATCAGTTGTGGAACTCTCCTTAGATCCATATTTGGACTTGGATTCAAGCCAAACTGACTCGGATATTTCTAAGTTGTCTTTAGAGATAAGGGGGATTTGTCCCCATAATTTTCTGAACATCTCGGCACTCCCTCAAAGTGGGCCACAGAGCATTTCAGCACTCCTAGTTAAGAGGAAAAGGAGCGCTAGCGCTTCTGGCAAGGGGGAAGGGGAGCGTTGATCTCCAAAAACACTTTTATGATGGTAATTTCTCAAGGTAAAAGTTTGTACTCTTCGCCAAATGACATATTTCCTTCTTTTAACTAGTATTAGATGATATCTCAAGTGTTCTTATGATGTCATCCAAGATGCGACACAGGTGAGATGAAAGTATGATTTCTGTGAAACTTGTGACAAAGGTGAGACACTTGTGACACTTGCGATAATGACAATGAGACATCATCGAAGTGAGTAATTTTGACATGTAACAATAGGAGATGAGAACCTTGACTTAAATGGTGAAAGGGACAATCTTAGTGTTCTTTGGAGCAAAGGAGAGAGCCATGAAGGCCTGGTAAACCTTTATAAAGAAACTAGAATAACTTTGGAATTGGATAAGTCCTTGAGCTAGGCATTAACTAGTCAAGGAACTGGCATAAACTCAGGGAGAAATTACCACCATTAATTTGAAGGGGAGGATAAATCTCATCCCTTCTTTAGGAGAGGTATCATTTCCAAGAGTGACCGAGTGTCGAGACTTATGCAAAGTTTGATAACACTAAACCCCTGGAAGGTAACGTGGACCATTGATCTGTCAATAGAATCCCTCCAAACTATTTTTTTCCTCGAAGGATCGTGGTCGTCAATTTGGAGCAATGGTTATATATAGACCCTCGATTGGTGTAGGAGTGGGATTTAATATCGGTCATCAATATGGTGAGACAATACATATTATTCATTCATCACAGGGTGTTGTTTGGAGTAAGTTACAGTACCGAAGAAAATGCACTCTGAAGGAGGGACTCTGAGGACAGATTTGGACCGTTGATCAGGACCTGAGAAAGACTTGATCCTAGTCATTTACCATGGAGTGTCATTCATATTAAATAGTGGATATGAACTCTGATGAGGAGGATCTGAGGGAAGATCTAGATCGTTGATCGGAGCCATGGTTATATTTAATATTAGTCATATATCCTTCGTAAGGGCCTAATAGGTTCCTTGGCGAGTAGCGACAAGGGGATGATGTCACCCCAACCAATGTGCTTGGGGCATGTTCAAAAACCTAGAATATCAAAATAGATAACCTGTTATGACATGTAGACCCACCTCAGCCCACATATAACAATGCGGGTGGTGCCATGTGTTAAGTGAATATTGTACCATGTGTCACGGAGTTTTGGAAATTTTGAGGCAGAGTCCTTTGGGTACGAATGTGCCACATGTCATCCTAGGTGACCGATACACATGGAAATGGATTCCTACGTGGAAGGTACATGGTGGCCAAGGATTCCAAGTGGCAAACATCATCTGATCCCAATGGTCACAATTTATTTGGAGGCCAAAGTAGAAAAACTTTGACAGGAGAGCTCTGAGGTCCAATCTAGACTGTAGATTGATGGCCAGTTGGGGAGCGATCTCAGTCGTTGAATGTTGTGGGAACCATATGGGCAAGGATAAACAAGAGAATGATGTAATGGTACCAGCATGGCAGCCATCATGGCCATGCAATGACACATGTCACTAAGTGATTGGTCGATTAGGAAAGAACGAGCCTCGTTGGGAGAGGAGGTCCTTTAGACCTTCATTTTATTTCTAGTGGTTAGATCTACATGCCAGTGAATATGTACCATATATGTATAAGTTATCATCATTGGGGGTAGTAGGATGGAGAGTCATGATAATGTCGATGAAAAAATAGATCGATGACACATTGAGAGTCATAGATCTCGACGAAGACATGACAATGAGATCTGGATTGTCGATCCAGGAATAATTTCATCGAGGCATAATATATTGGCCTAATAGGCATTGGTAAGGAATACCAACAATGAGGAAAGGATAAGAATATATGGACCATTGGTCGAGGCAAGGTGGAAATTCATTCCCGATTGTTGATCTGTTGTGGGCACTGCCCATATATTCTAGAAGTGGAAAAGGGATGAGAGTTAATTGTCATGTTAGTTGGAATCACCAACCCAACCAAAGCCATGGGATTCTTGGTAAGGACACCGTTCGATATGGAACAATCTTGATATGGGATTTTCATCGAAACTTTTAGTATTGAGGTATTTGAGGCTCTGTGGGAGTAAAACCATGACGACGACAAAGATAGGTCAAGGGATTGGACATGTGAACTTAATGTACCTAGTGGAAAATGCAACATTGGATGGCACGAGTATTAAGAGGCCACGTGGCAGTGATATGGCCTTGGGCCAATGGAGGCCTGAGAACTTTGGGAGTCCATAAATTTCAATCCAGAGCTCATTTTTGAACAAAATTATAGTCATTGGAAAGCCCTTGATGAACAGAGGGCGATGGTGTTGTCAAAATGGAGACTTTGAGATGGTTAAGGGAAATGAAATTGTAATACCCCATCCCTTAAAACGTACTTAGTGGGTAGAGTGTGTTACTCAGTCAAAGGATTGGTATAATAATGATGAGATGAGTCTATTTAAAATAATTTCTATGTGTTAAAAGTTTACTTATTATCCACATTATCTCCTCAAGGATAAGTACTACAAATTGAAACATTTCTATTATTTTGAGTTTTTACAATAAAAACATTAACATGATGACTACAACAAAAGGATTAAATTTTTTACCTGGTGGAGTGATGGATATTCCCAAAGGATTAGGAATATGTTGATAAGCATTAATAGTAAGACTTGAATGTAAAAGGGGTGGGAATGGAAGAATCCTGTGAAGGCTTGCTTATGTACAGAAAATGAATAATCTGGATGGTTTTAATAAGTCGTAAGACTACCTGTAAGTATAGGCTGATGGAGCCCCCTGACACTTTTAATTGTTATTTAATAAAGAAACTTAGCCCCATATGTATAATAACTCATGTTTAGAGGAATGATGAAAAAAGGTAAGTTATATTTACTTGACCTATAATAAATGAAATTTGGAGCTAGATTTATCTAGCTAAGAAAAAGAGAAAGGATCATTTGGATTGTTGATAGTCCTCATAAAAGAAGTGAAATGACATGAACATATGAGCTCATGGTTGTATTAAAGAAAATGTATAATCCTATTAACCTAAGGGCAAGTCTATGCATATGAATGCAAAGGAAGACAGTTGAAACACATATGCACTGAAGGCATGAGAAAAATGCTTAGAGCACAAGGATATGTTGGGATGCATATGGTAAATATTGAACATACATGTAACATCCATATAGGATTATTATAGTATGTGAATAGATATAAAATGTGGTGTAATCATAGATCATATGGCTAGTAATGATATGATAATAGTAGCATAAGTAAAATGATGATGATGTTGATTGACTATTCCCTTATGAAGATAAGGCTGAAATGATTAATGAAAGTTTGGTTAAGGAAGTGTTGGAGAATTTCTAGATGACCAATGGATCAGATTGACATCAAGATAAGGATGATGGCTATATAGGTATGTCTCAATACGCACAAGTAGCAGAGAGAGGGGATTCAAGAAAGGACCCCATTAGTAGAAGTATGTTGACCAAAGACGATTTGAGGTATGGAAGGGGAAAACGTTTGATATCTTGCTACCCTGGGTAATGTTGTTTCTACCCCTTTGTGTTTTATGAAACTATAGAATAATGAATGTAACAGAGGGACAAGAGTGACATTTTACTAGTTTTTGTCAAACAAGACAACATAATAATGAATTTTCCTGTGAAATTTGTCAGTTGATTGGCCATAAACTCTCAACAAAGAAGGTTGATACTGAGATCAAATAACTAAATAGGAATGATATAAAAATGTTCAAGTGATGCACCTATATGATGTATGAGTGTATGTATGACGTCTTTAGCAAAGAGGTAATGAGGCAAAAACAGTGATTTCCTGGAGTGGATAATGCCATGAATGCATGACTAACCCTATGTTGGAGGGTTTGAGTATCTTGCTTAGATAATAACTAGAGGAAGCATGTCATTCCTCATAACGAGATAATATAAAACGATAAAATATCAAGAAGAAAGCATGACCTTTTTGTTGGTTGTTATATTGTAAAGAGGAAAGCCTAAGTATGATCATATATGTGAGACTGGTCATGTAAATGACCATGAGCTCCCATCAAAACTGAATGAATGAAGTAAAAATGTGCAATAAAATCACACACATAATATATATGTATATAAATATATGCTTGAAGGCATGATATGAATGCTTGAGTAAGAGGGAAGTAAGGCAATAGTTGTACTTGCCAGGATTGAATAAATACCATGAATGCATGGTTAGCTCTATTATGAAGAGTCGTGACTTTTTTTTTGAATAATAGCTTGAGGAGGATGTGTTCCATCTCCTTAGAAAAATCTATTATAAATTGATGAAAGAGAAAAGGAGAAAGGATGCTCAAATGTCATGATAAAAGGAAACATGGATATGCCTTTAAGGATTGCATGAGAATTACTATGAATAATCATGAGTTAAAATAATCTGTAAAGAATATGAAAAGTGTGCCTATGGTAGACACACATAATGTTGGTGGATGTGGTTAAATGTATGAAAGAACAACTTGAAAGCAAGTTGATAACCTAAAGATACATGTTTGAATATGTATTTGGAATACATCACAAGAATGCATGCGTATATTCCTTATGGAATATTGGATAGAAATTTGAAGTTGAGGTTGACTCCAGATTGAAGTCATTTCAGACTGTTTGGATATGCAATAAGGAAGTTGCATGATGAGACAATTCCATGTGGAAGAACAATGTAAGAACTCAATCATAAGAATAGAGCTATAATCTAAATGATTTTTGAGATTTGGGAAGTGGGATGCAAGGAATATTTATATAAGAATCCTATATTACATTCTAAAATATATTGCATGCATAGGAAACATGCAAATGAAGTTAACCATTCTGATTAGTAAATGTGTAGAATGCATTGGTTCACGATGAAATTATAAGCCAAAATCTTGTTGTTTTAGAATGTTGATTTACCAGAGAGAGTCAAGATGAAACTTGGTTGAAACTAATCAAGGAATAGAGTAGGGAAATCCCAAAAGGGATATATTGAAGAAGAAATAAGGAAAAAAGAAGAAATACTTTTCTCAATTTGAAACTCTAATTTTCCTTAAAAAGTTGTATTCCTTGAAAGACCAACTGTGAAAACAAGTACAGCTATGAAATAAATGAATAAATGTGTTTAAATGGTATTGGATAAACCATATTATGTAAAGGTAGTGAGGCCTTGGGAATAGTTCAGTTAAGATGAAAATTTCTAGACTATACAGAAGGAGTTGGGAAAAGGGAAGAGTCCCTTAAATTTTTGTCTTATTGTGTATTATGTTTCTCGGGGATGAGAAAATAATGTGTTTATGAATGTAAATGTCTTGGAACAAGATTGATGATAGTTGTATGACTACAGAAACATATGAAAATTGATTGTGTTGCACTCACGAAAACATTAAGGATAATGTGATGAAGTGCATAAAGATATGCTAGGACATATCTAGAAATGTTTTGTTGAATTAAATATTATGATACATGCGTTGGTATTTACATGTCAACCGACATATTTTCAAATGTGATAATGCATGTTATGTATAGGAAATTATTGGAGTTGTTTAGGAATGACAACTACCAATAGTGGATAACCTCAAGTAGAGATTAAATGTAAGAAGGTAGTTGATAAAAGAGAACTATGAAAGGGACCGTGAGAGTTTCCATGAAGCACCATTGATGAGGTAATGTTAAAGAAGATGCTAGCAGCCAAAAAAAGTATAAAATTATTCATACCTATGTGGTATAAGATATGAAGGGATTGGGTAAGAACCCCTTAAGTACTGTTTTATTATTTTAATAATATGAAAAATAATTTTGAGTGGTTGTTGCATGCCATTGATACCCAAGAAAGGTATGATTCAAGAAGAGGAACCTGAAGGAAAGAGAGGGGAATATCTAGCAGCCAAGGATGATTGAGATCCTTACAAGAAAATTCATGAACAAAGTATCATGAATACTTTGACCAATCGGGAATGATTGGGAACAATAGTGCTCATGAGGAGCACGTTGATTGAAAGCATTGAGGAAATGAGAGGGCATGTAATGTACTTCCCATCATGGAAAGAGGATATCCCAATATACTACCATAATTGTAACAATGGTAAATAGAGGAAATGGGTGGCCATGAGTGTTTACATCCTAGTTACTATTAAAGAAAGAATGCTTAAATGTATTCATGTGAAACATTTAATTTCATGTAGGCTAAGATGAGGTCACGATCATCTAAAGAAGGAAAACATAGTCCTGTTGTAATAATAAATGTGTATGAAAGATCCATGCAATAAGAGTTTGGCTAAGTTCCAACACACCATGGCAAGAGTGCTTAATATGAAATGTTGATAATCAGAAATCAATGCAAGGGTGCATTATGTGTAGGAATGTGACCATGCACATTGGCACATTGAATAAAATTAATTTAATGTTGAATTTCATTTGGAAAATTTTGGTATCATAAAATGATGCATATGTGAGGAATGATGTTTCATTTAATTATAGATAAATGTGATGCAACTGTGAGACTACACAAATTAAGAATTGTTTGTGATTCCATTGTAAATTTTCAATGAGAATATATATGCATGATAAAATAACAGTTTGTTTGGATGTGTAAAGATTAAATTGCAGGAAGGAGGGTCTTGGAAATGGCAACATTGTAAGCCCATGAGGAAGACCAATGTATGTTGATTATAAAGATCCAAACTATTATAAGAATAAAATCTTATCCTTGTGAAATATGGTTTTGATCCAGGTGGATTGTTAAGTACCTGAATAGATCTACCAATATAATAACCTCAAATATTGAATAGATCCAAAAAACAAGATAAAAGAAACCACACTTTATTATTATCAAACCCTTGAGGTAGGGCAACACCATACAATGGATCCTATTATGGAAGGGATGCTCTCATGTTCACTTGCCTCTTCGAGGGGGCATCCTCTTATTGAGCTACTGCTCCAAACAAAATACTTCTATTTATATCTCATTACATTGCTTGAACCCCTTTATATAGTGCTACCATCACCTAAGGATATTCTAGAGGAGGAATCTTCTAGAAGTGGAACCTTCTAAGAAATCCTCTTACATTTATTATAT
>CBVK0103036109.1:0-10134 GCA_900067695.1 Picea abies | reverse complement strand
CCCCTCTCAGTTAGTTCATACCTGTAACAACCAGATCCCAAAGTGAAGCAACATCCTTAATGTACTTTTCCATTTTGCAACACTACCAGCCCAATCTGAATCTGAATATCCAAGTAGACTAATCTCACTATTTGCAACATACTTGAGCCCATAATCCACGGTACCTTTAAGGTACATCATCACATGTTTTACTACAATCAGGTGAACACGTCTAGGGTCAACCATGTACTGACTCGGGGTGTTCACAACAAAACATATATATGCTCATGTATTCATCAAATACATCAATGATCTAATCATCTACCTATATAATGTAGCATCTACAACCTCTGAAGTCATATCATCTAGCAACTTCATATTTGATGCCATTTGTGTAGCCATTGGTTTACAATCCAACATCTCGAACCTCTTTAGGATCTCCATAGCATATGTTCCCTGATTTAGGAAGATCTCATTCCTCCTCTGCCATACCTCTAGACCCAAAAAGTAGTGCATCAAACCTAGGTCTTTCATTTCTAACTCTGCAGCGAGTTTTCTCTTGCACATAATGATGAGCTTCTCCACTTCTGTCAAGAATAGGTCATCCACATATAGTAGTAATATCACTGGTCCATCATCCTCAACCTTGAATTAAAGGTTAGGATTTGCACTTCTCTTGGTAAATCCCAAGCTCATCATAAAAAAATCAATCCAACCATACCATGCTCTTAGTGCCTGCTTCAATCCATATAATTCCTTCTTTAAATTGCACACATGTGTCTCCCTGTCATGTGTCTTGAATCTTTGTGGTTGTTCCACGTAAACTTCTTCCTCTATTACCCAATTAAAAAATGCCATCTTCACGTTCATCTGATGAACCTTCCATTTCATCACAGTAGCTATTGAAATAACATCCCTTATTGAAGTATATCTTGCCACAAATATGTGCACCCTGCTCTTGATTTCAATCCAAATTTTCTCGGGCTCCATTTTCATGCCCCTGTCTTTCATTAATTCTTGCACCTTTGAAACATCTTCCCACCTGCCAATAGCAGTGTGGATGGTTGATATAATCCCATATGTTGTAGGGTCTTTTGGTTCCAATTCCAGAATATATTTTGCTACACGTTTTCCCATCTCCATATTTCCATGGACTCTGCAGGCCACAAGAAAGTTTTGCCACACCATTGAGCCATATTCAAGTGGAATTTCCTTGATTAAGTTCTCTGCCTTATCCAAGAATCTAGCATGACCAAGAAGGTCCACCATGCAGGCATAATGTTCCACTCTTGGAATGATGCCATAATCTTGACTCATAGAGTGAAAGTATTCACAGCCTTTGTTCACTAGGCCCTCTTGGATGCATGCATCTAAAGTAAAAATAAAGGTAATGTGGTCTGGTTTCATCCCTGTGAATTGCATTTCTTCAAATATTCTAAGGGATTCCTTTCCATGGCCGTGTTGAGAACATGCTGCAATCATCACAATCCACAATACAAATTCTTGTTGAACAGTTTCATCAAACACTCACGTGCACTTTCCATATCCCCACACTTTTCATACATGTCAACCAAAGCACTTCCCACAAATACATCACAATAAACTCTTGTTTTAACGATATAAACATGAATCTCTCTGCCATGTTCCATAGTTTTTAGAGTGGCGCATGCTTTAAGAGCATTGATAAATGTGAACTAGTTTGGCTTCATGTCTTGCAGCTCCATGTGATAAAAAACTTCAAGGCCTCGTCAACGTACCCATTCTGAGAATATTCGGTAATCATAGAATTCCATGAAACCATGTCTCGAGTAGGCATTATGTCAAACACCTTTCGGGCATTAACCACATTTTGGTGTCTTTCATGCAAGGTAATAAACACGTTTCCCATGGCCAAATTTTCCCCGAACCCTTCAGTGGAAAATCAATAGTCGGATGACTGCCATCACCACAAATTCTACACAAAACATCACTTTTGAAACCTATACTTCTTGAAGGGAAAGCATATTTCCTATGGCATGGTTCACCATAAAGCCTGCATAATTCATCATCTCGTATCGTCCCATTCATCACTACAAGTTAACTCAACTGCACCCACTTGTGCTCATTCAAACCCTCGTCCACGGGTATAAGGAGCTTCTCCACCATGCCCGTAGATTTTTCCAAAGAATCATGTGTCTCCGCCTCAACCAAAACATACAAGTCCTCATTCTTGGATAGATCAGGTTTCAAATCACATTTCTATTGCAATCTACCTTCCTTGACAAAACCCTTGCCTCTTATAACAATATTTTCACCAATATCCTTCTCCATTCTCTTTTGGGTTTTGCCTCAGGGGACAATAATGAGGCCGATGAAATTATACCCTGTAAAATCCTTCACATGAATGAACCATTTCTTATAAAGTTTCGGTGGGCGGTAATTTGTCGGAGGCTTAAATGTTGGGTTTCTCTTGATAAGCTAGTAAATTATCTCCTGCCTCTCTTTGGTAATGTTTTCATGGGCTCTATATTCCCCTGTACTGATTCTGGTCACATTGTTATCATAGATGGGCTCTGGAGATGACGCCTGAGCACCCTCTAGTCGGTCTCCCAAAGGCATCCCCGCATGTAATAACCTATGGATATCCATTAACCATGCATTCAAATACTGATACCATGTTGATTATAGGATTTTTTTTCCCTTCCATTTACCTAGGCCCTCCCGTGAGGGAGTCAGGCTCAGTCCCACTCTAATACCATGTTGAATTTTCAAGAGAGAAGATAGTGTATATTCTTTTATTATTATTTAATATGCAAAAGGATCACAACTGAAATATAGACATCCCTCGAACAACCAGATGTATCCTTAGGGAAACCCTCAAGGGGGAGAAAACCATGCAAACCTTCTTCAGTATAGATTCCTCCAACATGTACAATGCCATACAATGCTCTTTCACGAAATCAAGACCAAATAAACTCAGACACGAACCAGGAATACCCTCCTAAATAAGTGTGTACTACTCTATTGTACTTATGATCCATGATGGATGAAAATGACTCGATATAACCTCTATTTATACTCTAAAAGACCTAAAAGACATGACTTATCAATAAACCCTTTCACAATTACATTTAGTAATAACCAGTACAATTACACTTAGGAATAAATTCTGAAATTACATAAAATCTCAACAAATAGAAAAGTCAACAATCCATTGGATATAGGTCTTGAGTTCAATCCTCTTGCTAGCAACATCTACACTCTTGGTGCAGCTGATAATTGGTCTATAAATAATTTGAATCTCATGTTGGGAGGACAAGAGTAATTATTCAGGTTAAAGACCCTTGGGATTCTTATGCCCGGGTGCCTACAATTTTATAAGTTAGTGTATAATGTTGTAAATGAGCCTAGTGATGCCATACCATAAATAAATGTTCAGTCCCAAAAATAAATAAAATTATTGTAAACGTCTAATTCAAATGCATGAATTTCTCAAAAGAGGAAAGTCATAGGTATTGAAAAATGGACCTAGAAAGAAGCAAAAGGCCAGAAACATAGTTTTTACTTGTAATCCTTTTCTATTGATTTGCTTGACAACTACCTCAACTTTGGCATGGGCATTGTCAAGGCTCTTGATCAAACCTTTGTACACAAACCCAAATCCACCTTCTCCAAGCATGAGGGTGTGACTGAAATTCTTGGTTGCATCCCAGAGCTCTGCATAGGTGAACACCCGAAGATTGTGCAGGGGGATTTGGGACAACGTAGACATTATGTTGGATCTAGGGGAATCAATACTTACATCTGATGAAATTGTATGATAGTTAATGTCAAAACCATACCTCCTCCCCTCTAGGCATGACCCACCACTCAATGACCATGTCCATATTGATTTCTTGTTGATCCTCACATCTTCCTTCCTTTCCCTCTCTACATATGAAAAATGGAATCACTTCATCCTGTAGAATCCTTGGATTGTTGTCCTAAAAATATTCCTCCAAATTTAGTTTACATTTATTTTGTATCTTAGAAAACTAATCTGCCCAATTGATTTCACAAATTGGGTAATAGGCCCAATTGATTTCACAAAGGGTACATTCTCTCTATAGTACTAAAAATACAAAGCAAAGAAACAAGACTTACACATTGAATCCTTGGGAGCTATCCAATCTTTAAGCCATCCAAGGAAAAATTGGCTTCGACCATGTGCTCCATCATCTTGCTAGACTCTTAGGCCTCCATGAGAGTGGAAGTGCATAGACCAATTTTTTATTTTGTTTAATTTTCTAATTTAAGTGACATCATATACAAACCTTCTAAGTTAGATGGATATCCATAATATATATGTAACACCCTGGTTTTAATCCCTATGAACTAGAATGTATTATGTAAATGTGACTTAGGCTGGTGAGTCGATAAAGTTGGAAAGGGGCCGAAGTGCCTATGAAATGTAATACTTCTATATATATTAATAAAACACATCGTTGATTGCAAGACGAACAAGGGAAAGAGATAGGGGGCTATGATTCCATGAGAGAGGGGGATAAAGGGGATAAGTCTTTTTATTATATTTTATTTACCCATTTTTTGTTTTAATTGAGAAAAGTGGTTACATGAGCTTCTTGGGGAGGTTGTGTGGTTCTTGGTTCTTGTAATTATATAAACCCTATCTATGGGTTGTTTGGGGTTGTCTGTTATTCTTGGTTAATCATTTAGTTTTGAGAATTCCTCATTTCACTCTTGCTAATTTGTGTGCTCTACGGTTGAGCATGGAAACGGATGGTAGGAGGAGGAGAGTCATTGTGAGATGGCTATGAGGAATTACTCATCATTCCATATTGGAATGTATGCATATGGGCATGATATTGATGGTAGTTCTGAAATAAATATCACAGTTGAGAATCCTTGGAGTTTTCAGCATGGATATTTCTTGACCAGTAGCATTGGAGCCCTGGAGAGAAATGGAATAGCATGAGGGACCGCATGGCATAGAAAGGAGTTTGTTTCTTTGGGTTGTGCGGCATGAAGGGGAAAGAGAGATGGAAATTAGGATTGTTGTTTGGTTGGGAAAACTTGAGACATAATTAGCCACTTGTTGTGTGTTTTTAGATTTTTTCTAGGACCCGTCCTTGTGGATTCATAGCCCTGGCTCGGGGGTGACATGTTGTTGAGAATTGGAACAAAAGTTTCTATGGTTGGGAGGAACGTTCTTGCTCTACAGCCAATTGGTGATGGTTTAATTAAAGATAAGTGTTATTTGTGTTTTCTACATAATTTATATTTTTCTTTATATATTTATCTCTAAGATGTATTTCATGTGCATGCTTGTTGTTTTTTGTTGTGTATGGCACATTGTTTCTTTCTTGGATGGTTTACATTAATCTTGATTACTGCAAGTGTGGTTATTGCATTCTTTCTTGCTTGATTTTGAATTAATTATTACCAGAATTCGAGATCGGTTTTGAAGTGTGTTTTCAAGTAGCGTGCCTAGCCTGCTAGTGGTTGGGTATGTTACAAATTGGTATCAGAGCTTCAAGTTCAAACATCGGACTGGTATGGGCCAGAATGAGTGTGAATTTGAGAAATCCGTTGTGGCAGATTTTGGTTTGTGGGAATTTGGGGAAAATGGTGGAAGATTAGAAAGAAAATCCTCAAATTTGTGAGCAAATTCGAGTTTGAAATAATTTGAAATTATCTAATAAGTTAATGGATTCGATCTACAGAGTTGCAAAGCTCAATTTGACTTGGGAGGTAAAAAAAAATAGTATTTTAATGACCATTGTAGTGTGGAGAATATTTCATAGAATCGACAGTCGAGATTGTGTTCGATCTTGAGATCAACGGCCCAGATTCGTTCTTGAAAATTTTAAAAATTGTAATGTTCTCAAAGTTTGAAAAAGTTAGCAGATCGACGGATGAGATTCATTTTCGCGGTTGGGAAAATGAGGTAGATCGACGGTCCATATTTGTCGAGGAATTTTTTCCGAAATTGTCGTGTTAAAATTTGTCAACAAAAATCTTTGATCGTCGATGGTCGATGGTCAGGGTTCAGCAGAATTTGGCGAATTTTTTTGTTCGTCATTAGAAATCTATGATTGTCAACGACCGATGGTCAGGGACCGAAAAATTTGGCGAAGTGTCGAAGTTCAGCCAAGAGACACCTCCAGTCGCCAATGGTCGATGGTTAGGGATCTTTGGCTTCAACAAAGTAGTGAATTTTCGTCGATGATCAGGCATGGGCAGATTTTGTGAAGAGTTCAAATTTTACACCAAGTGAAACTGTCGATGATCGATGGAGAAAAGAGGGTTATGGTGTATCATGCCACATAAAAATCCATGTTTCATGTCACATCATCATCCATGTGTCATTCCACGTATTCCCAATTGATGCCTCAAGATGATGTGTCATGCCACGTCAACATCCATGTGTCATTCCATGTCAGCATAGTTGCCACATTAGCAAAGGGATGGTCGATCGTCGATGGTCGGGGTTCGTCGAGATTTGTAAAAAATATCAGTTTTCAGAGAGAATGACTGATGGTCGGTGATCGATTATTGGGCATCGGGGAGGTCAGGCATCAACGAGATTCGTGGGTGACTTCCGGTTTGCCGATAAAAACAACTCATGGTCAATGGTCGATGATTGGGAATCAGAGAGAACAGTGGGAAGGTTTGGTTCACAAAGTAAATCATCGATAGAAAGAAGATCAATGGTCCAGAATGATTTTGATTTGAGATCGATGGTGTAGATCGCACTTAGGTAAAATTGTTCCACATTTTCAACAAAAAAAAACAAGTCTGGAGCCATTTTCGTATTTTAGCCATAACTAGAGAATATTAATTCATATTGGGATGAAACTTATGGGTTTTTTCTACAGAGAGAATATCTACAAAAGTGTCGAACAGTTCCCTTGTCCATTTCTGCTTGGATTTGTCATAAATTACAAAATAGTGGTTTTTAAAGATTTGGATCCAGATCATTGGCAGAGGTCTAGATTAAGTTGAAACTCTTGGAGAGAGTCCATAAAGTAGACATGCAAATAATTCATGAAGTAAATTAATAAATCCTAAGGAGACTTGAATGAGGATGTTGAAATAAGCTAAAATCCACTATTTCAAACCATTTTTGGGGGATCTTTGAGATTTTCATAGGAGGAAAAGTTACCCTAGATCAAAAAACTAAAAAACAATAATTAAAAAAAATTGTATACACTCATCAAGACAAACAACTTTGGTTTAACGTAATTTTTCCAAAAGTGCATAGATTGTGAGATAGTTAGTTCTGCTAAAAATTCTAAGTTTGGAAAATGGGTGAAAAGGGACAAAGTTGTCATTTCCATATTGTTGTAGTGTTTTACTGGAGCATCAAATTGAAAAAATAAGAGTGGTTATGAATTCCTTGTCATTATTATTAACTATTTATCATATAAAATTTTCTCTAGTTCCTGATATATTTTCTTGTGAAGTTGACTGAAGTTGGCATTTAATAAAATTGCACCAATGGAGAAATTGCACAAAAAGGGTGAAAGTGGCTTTTTTAGGAAGCCATAAATTTCAGCTTGGAGATTGAAATGAGACATGAGTATAGTCATTGGAAAGATGATTTAGAGGATAATAAAATTGAATTATTATAATTTGGAGAATGATGATATATTGCTTCATGAATTGAGCAGAAAATGGACATGTTGCATTAATTGACGGAAATTTTGACATGCATAATTCTAACAAAATGGTTGCTTGTACATTTTGCAAAATTAGATATATAATCAGAAAAATTCAAGCCTAGGATTAGATATCAGAGTCATGGATGCATCACAGAGCTTGTAGAAGTGGGTTAAGGCAATACAGAGCTACAGGGAAAGTAATGAAAAATGGATAAAGAACTCAAGAAGAGTGAAACTAAAGAATTATTATTTAGCTGCTATAGAATCAGAATGATTTGCGAGGAACAACAACAATAATCACATAATACATGAAGCCATTGGCCGAAGAATTTCATTAATGGGCATAGAAAGGAAAATTAAGACTCCATAACCTTGAAGGTAGATATGTGTAGATAGTTGCAAAGCTTGATATGAAAGAGAACAAGGATCTTAGGAGGTGATGTGTGGATCATCGCTATGTGACAAGCATAGAAATGCTTGGGAATAATTTGATGGCTATGACCTAGCTACCTTGTCTAAAATTACTCAGAGCAAGAAATCCACTTATGATATCAAAGTTCACAGTGGAAACAGGATGCCAATGTAGAGAAATCGAAGATAGAATAATGAATGTTCTTTCACTTGAAAAGTGCCACTGAATGAAAATATACTTCCATTGGGAATGGTCTTGAGTAAGAAAAGTATGGCTTCACAGGGAATTGTTAAATGAATTAATACGATGGACAAAAAGAAGTAATAGCATGGATGTGGAATGATTATGGTTAAATTGATTCAAGATTATTGTGGTAGTAGAGTGGGAAAATGTTGTGAGCTACCTCATTACAAGGTGATGGAATGTTCCATAAAAGGGTAAAGTTTGGGTATGACTACCCAAACGAAGCTGTTGCAAATTGAACATATTGGTTGGATTACAGAATGGACAAGTGCAACTTGGTTAGAAAGTATTCATACCAGGGAACATTAGTGCAGATGAGAAGAATGGGAGCACACAAGGCAGCAAGGATCTGAAGAAATTCAAAGACAACCAACTACAACATAAATAAATAAATAATAAGTGAACTAAAATAGAAATTCACTAAAGTGCATGATGCATAGAATGAAGTTAGAATACACATGTATTGGTAGGCATGTTTATATTGAATGATTGGTGTGCATGGATGTGCATTTGTGCATATGTACATGCTTGGGTATGCATATGGCATGTCCATGGACTTATAATAGTCTGTATTTATATACATGAAATATTGATATTATATTGAGTATGACTAATGATGGATTATGTATTCAGAAAAAATGATATATCATGGTTAAATATGTGGATGTTGCTACTAATTATATCTATGTGAAGACCCATGACGGTGGTAGGAATGGTGATCAGATGGATGGAGGTGGAAGACTACAAGATTCTACAAATACCAGTTGATCAGGTAGCATCAAGTAGGTTGATAATGGTCATGTAGGTATGCATTTGATTGCATCCAATGTTGAAGGGAATTGAGGTAAGAATTACCTTAGTTAATTTTCAATATTTAGATTTATATGTAATGGTCGAAGGCCTAGAGTGTGTAAATGTTGTTGATGCTAGATTGCATTTAGATAAAATTTAGTTGCATATTGTGTTATGATTGGTTATGGGATCATAGTCAGGTTAATTCAGGAGACATACTCCTTCTATAACAATGAATATACATAGGTATAGTCATGTGTGAAACCATGGTATGGTTGGATACGGGAGGGCTATAGCGTTATGTGAGTTCTCAACGGCTTCCCCTATATAGCTGATGTTGTTGGAAAATGTTTAACAGCTAACATATGCTTGTCATTGATGGCAAGAACAGCAATGAAGATGGCATGGGTACAGGAAGAATGTACAAAGGATTGTTGGCATGTTTTACAGGCAGCGTAGACTTGTCATTAATGGCAAGTACAGTAGTGATGATCACTTAAGTACAACAGTGAAGATGGCAGGATCAGAGTGTGCATGTGAAGACTCTGCAGAGGCGCAGAAGTCCAAGAATACCTTGGAGATTCGAAAGTAAAAGCTCAGGAGGAACAGCGTCGAGGAGCACGCGCGCAGCAAAGCTCAAGATACAGGAGTTCGCAGAAGAGAAGGAAGACAGAGATCCACATTCATTGGATCTCATTCAGAAATCCTGTCAGTCGTCAGATCGTACAGGAGCTGCACGAGGTTTACCATCAGGAAAAGCCAAGGTGAAATCCCGACAGAACAAGGGCCGTCAGATCTGAATATAGACAAGAAGAGCGCGCTAAAGAGAAGGACAGGTCTCAGCCGTCAGATCCGAGTGCAGAGTCCGACCACCATTGGATCTAAGAGAACCTGCACGACCTTTAAACTGTAAGGAGAAGTGGGTGTAATCACAATATGCAATTTCGCGATGAAATCTGAGCCGTCAGATCAAACTTTGATCTGGACCATTAATTCCAGTCACTATCAGAGTATCGGGGATCGGGACTTTGAAGTGAAAAGAACACTTGACATCAAGAACCCTGA
>CBVK0103036108.1:0-13496 GCA_900067695.1 Picea abies | reverse complement strand
TCTTCCGATCTCACGTATATGTTTGTGAATTCAATCCTCAATGGTTTCCCATCAAGGTTGAAGGCCTCTGTATATGGATCCCAGTAGTTCACTAGCATCTGGAGCAATCTTACTTGATACCTCATGCCTTTGAGAGCCCAAAATTTATGTAGCCCACATATTCTTAATTCCATTTGGGCCAATGGATCTCTTTCCACTATAGCATCAACCTCTTCATGATATCTTTCTCTCTACTCTAGCACCATCCTGCAAGTTTAAAATAAAATTTTGAGTTAGTACAATTCTAAAAATTCAACTCACAGACTTGTACGCAAGTTGAATCTCACACAGTAGAATATAGGGATGCATATACATGATCTATTTTGATAATAGTCACATATAGAGATGTGTATACACAACTTGATGATCTACAACCCATGTATACCATAGTTTCTAATTTACGCCTTTAAATACTCGATAATTGAAGCCTAAATGAAAATTTTAAACCAATAGGAATGAAGAGAAGAGAAAGAAGACTTACTTGGTATAGACGGTTGTCAATTTCGTCACTCATAGATATCACAACTAGAACTTGAAATCAAGGGTAATTTGGTCCAAAATGCACTATTTGGGTAAAAAATACAAATGATATGGTAAATTGGTTATTTTTTACTATTTATAGAAAACATTTACCCACTTTACATATTTTTTGTTAATATTTTGGCATATTGGACTAATAATGCAGTGGACGGAGTTGGTTTTTGTGGTATTATCCAGGGATTCTTGCAGTTTCTAGTGTCATGTTGCGCATTCATAACTTTGGTAGGTAATTTTTTTGACCAACATGTAGGATAGGTCATAAATTTGTTTTACACACTTTCATTATCCTATAACTGCAATTCATATGCCTTAGGTACGAACCCATTTATTAGCGACACATAACCTTCTTTCTACAACTAGAAGTGTCGTTATTGAATGATAGAGACTTACCAAACATGGGTGCCCTAGTTAGAACCTCTATGCAATCCAGTGCCCATGAAAATATTGTTTTTCTGTAGGACCACGAGTCCCTTATAGATAATATATGACTTTGCATTTCAGCTTCATTTCTTACTCATAAGCATGTTGACCTATACTTATTGGTACTTCGAGCGAGTCTGATTTAAGATCCTTTCCAACTCTCTCAAAAAGAGAAATATTGTCAAGTGAACTTGTCTCTTTCACACTCGTAAATAAGATTTGAAAGGATGTCTATTTGGTTTAATTTTAACCCTTTTTCAAACCAGGTAGACTAAATTTAAAAAAAAAGGACATTCTTTGGCGTTAAGTTGGAATTGCATATCATCCTCTTCCTTGCATTATTGAGTCTATTGTCAGTTATCACTTTCACATAATAAACCTACCACCTCAAGAGTTTGCATCATTAGCCAAGCAGATCCTTGTTTATATCCTTTGCAACTTGACACCCTATACCCCAAGAAGAAACATTCCCCCAAGTGTCCATATCCTACATGCACCTCCTTACATTGAGCATAGGAATGTTCCACTGTTGGAACTAGTTTCTTAATCGCGACACTTGTTTCCTCCTCTATATAATAACATTCATTTGACTATCAAAAAACAAAAAGAGACGGGCGGGAAAAGAGTATTATCTTATGTTGGCAACAGTTGTGTCGCCTTTGAACAGAGAAAAAACTTTTGAATCCACTTGTCATCACAATATTTGGCTTATCATGACCTTAGGAAGTTGATCTCATTACTGAGAGTTTACTCCCCAAACTAGTTACTTTTCCAGTCCCTATGGAGAGTTTGAATAGTGCCTCCTGCATCAAAAATTTTCATCATTGAGTCTATGCTACCAGAGTCATCCATATGTCTCATTCTCTTATTCAAAGAATGTCTATCATCCTATGTCGTCTATTTCTCAGAACTCTTAACTTTTCATGTCAACCATACCCTCAGTGTGTCTTAGAGTTTCATGAAGTTGTATTCCTACCATGCACCCTGGTCCTACTTTTCGTATGGGTATTTAACCTTGAACCTGACAATCGACATCTCCTCATTAGTCACGGACTAGGGGGTTTAGCTTGTGTTCGATGAAAAGAAATTTATTCAGACATAGGAATTTGTGCAGTGTCTTGGATGACATTAGCCTTACTAGTGGTCTCCTATCCTTTATCATAAATTTTCCTTATTGGATTCTATTCAGAGGGAGTTTTCTGTGCATTGCTTGCATTTGGTGCATGCATAATATGCAATGGGTCATTGGTTCGTGAACATGTTATTCATTCGATTTCCTCCAATTCATCAAGATCCTAATTTGTGCCTCATGTTGAATGATGAGAGATGACTTAATGCTCTCCTTTTAACAGTTATCCTTCCATCAAATTCAACCCATCTATTCTCGAAATGAGACCTAGAGTCCTATGAGTACCTAGAGGCTTGCAATCATCAGTGGTAGGTTCTCTCACTATCGAAAATTGGGAATACATCAATGTCTCTTGATCAATGGATTCTTCAAGTGTTCGACCTCAATACCTTTATTCACACTTGTAGGAATGTACTCGGTTCCTTGATACCTACTTTCATTATCAGTAGGTTATCTCACATTTGTTAAAAATGTACCTTAATGACTGGTAATCAAATGAAGTCTCATTGTGTTAGACCTTAACTCATTTATTCACATGATGTACACTTTCACCCTTGGAGGATCGTGTAGAAGACTTGAAGACATCATTTCATTGTCATAGCTTTCCTGAGTTGTTGCTATCATTCATTGGACAAGTATCTACATGACTTCAGTGATCATGGGAGATCATATTGTGGTACATTGTATACATATATCTTCAGATTGATTTTTAGACTGGTTTTCACTAGGCCTTGTCCGTGACTATGCCATCCTATGGCATGTATCTACTTTTGTATTGCCTATTCATGGCTATGAACAATTGTTTGGTATATTTCCACATGGATCTATGGTTGATTCAATTGGCATCCATGTGTGCAAACTCATTATGGATTGTAGTATTCTTATGAGCAACTAGTTCATCCATATGGGTCTCCATTACTCCACTTCTAGGAATTATAATGTATTTTGGCCATCATAGATACTTCTCTGACCTCACACATTAGGGGGTATCTGTTATAGAAATATTTTCCTCACCCTGTGTAATATTTATCAGAAGGCCTTTTCCATTTCCCTATGTAGACTTGAAGTCCCATTTTCTAGTTACCAGAGCTAAAAAATATATTTCCACATATATGCTCCCTAACAACTATACAACATGCATATACGTAGGTTTCACCATTACAACCCATGTACATCAGGTTTTGTCCTCAAAATTAAAAATAGTGTCGAGTTTCCATGTCATGTCACTAAATCCATAATCATTGACCTTACATATACTAGAAACATTATGAATCGTCCCTTTAGCTCCATTTTAAGGCTATAAATGAGCCTTATCCAAGTTGTGGATAAGAGTAGAAGAATTCAACTTTGAGAGCAAAGTTACTCTGGAGATATTATTCACTTCATATTGAGTATGAAGCCCTTTGTCCTTTTAATTCAGAACACATTGTTCAACCCCCAAGCTCTTCCCTATTTGATGGAGAACCTCATTATCTCTCTTATATGAGCTTGCCTTTGGTGGAGGATTGAAGTGGTGGAGTTTGAGCTAGAAGGGACTTAGTTTCTTAGTTCCGAACGTCCCGACACAAAAGTTTGTCATTCATACATTTCTATTGATTACATTTTAATAGAAATACTCTTTTCTCGTCCAATTAATGTCTTGCAAATATTTGAATTGTTATTCCATGGGCATATTTTTTATGAATATTGATGGATTATGCTATTATATGTGCTAAATTTATATATTATCATCATATTCTTGCATATCTTGGTTTTTGAGGACAAGTTGCAGGCGTATCGCTTTGAGTCGAGTGCTCAACGATGGACTTCATCGAACATCTGGAAGAGGTAGGCTCTTTATATTGTCTTGTTAGCATGTTTGTTTATATATCACACTTAAGATTAGAATTGATTTCTGCAGTCACTTCCATTTTTTATGGTTTACCACATGCCATAGAGTGATTTTCCTCGTAACAATTATTTTCCCAAGAAGATAGTATCTCATTAGAAGAAAATGAAGAAGATGAACCACATATTCTATTTGTGGGCATAAAAACTCAATATGATAAACATTCAGAAGATGAATAATAAGTGAACTTCGAAGGATAAATCCTTAGTGTAATTGAAGAACTAAGAAAAACTAAAAACCAAAACAGGGCACTAAGGGAAGAGCTTCTAGAGATTAAAGAAACTACTAAATCAAGAGAGATGGGAGTTTCCAAAACCCTCAAAGAGTCAGAATAGACCATGAGTTATTTTGAAGTCCCGGCTCTTGGTGTTATCACTCTGTAATTTCCAAGGCTGAGAAACAAATGAACATAGGTAACTATTTCAACCACTTTGGAGTCTAGGATCTAGCCATCCTAGACTTAGAGAGAGATCTCTCTATCTGATTTAGCTATGATCTTTTAAAATTTTAGGCTAGTTATGTTAGGTCAAGGTTTGTTTGTTTTTTAATTGTTTGGTTGGAAAAGAGAAAATGTTCCATTGGGAAATGGATTCACTGGCTTAGTCCAATCAAGGAAGTTTCTACAAGAAACCTTACAGGGAAGGATTGGAACTTTTGTTGGATTCTTAAGCTTGTTGAGTAATGTGAAAGAAAAGGTGAGGAAGTGAGATTGTACCAGAGAAATTAAGAATTCTGGAACTAACCCTCTAGTAGAAAACATAGAAAGTATTCAAATTCAGAGACAGAGTGTGTATTTAAACAAATTATGCACCTAATTCTCTATTGAATTTATGGATAACAGATGAATTATAGTGAAAACACAGATACAATGACAAATTCACTTCACCAACATAAGTGACACAAGAATCTTGTAATGTTGCAACTGTATTACTGAAATTTCATTACATGAAGCCTCAGATAGCTATTTCACATCAATGGATATACTATTATCTACATGTTCCACACCTTTTAACTATTACAAAGTGTTTCTTAAATAAAAAATAAATTTCCATAACTGTCCTAGATTTTAGGAAATAAACTTATCATAAATTACAAACTAAATATAACAATGAAACTACTACAGGAAAAAACTCGTATGATTGAAAACTGCTTGGAAAAGGCTACCATAATGTTCTATCAATCCTCTATTGCCAAATGTTTTCCACTTAAATTTCGATTTATCTACAATCATTGATTGAATATCTAAAAATATTGGATATGGAGTCAAACTTAATCCATATGCTAAAAACAAAAATGAAGATGCAATAATTATGGAACAATTTTCCAAAGATCTGGAATGTTGAGGCTTGATTTTCTCGATTTGAAATGCTCGAAGCCATCATTTTATACTTGCGTACTTAGATATATTTGAATACATACATATGTTAGATGACCCTATGATTATCATGCTTGAAATCTGGATAGTTGGGATGTTTGTTCCTAAAAAAAAATAGATCCAAGACACCTCTTCACATAAAAATATCCTCGAACTTATCCCATCGAGAACTGAATGCAAGATTTTATCATGATATCAAAATAGATCCCGTGATTCACTTTCCTTGTTGGAGCTAGAGTCCAACTTGAAGTTATCACTGTCACTTGTTCTTATCCTCTAACTATTTATCAAAGCATGTGGATTCTCAAATGTCCACATTTCCTGCGAAATAGAAGGAGCATTTTTGAAATGCTTGCAATTAATCATAAACCAAAAGGAACCCTACCACTCAGAAAAATGATTATGGAACTAGGATTTGAGAGCACCGGGAACCCTGACTTTGGTCCTTTAGGGTTTAGATGAAATTAATCAATGTAAATGTTATTACCCGAATTCCGAAATCCAGAGTGGAAGAATGACCAAAACAAAACTTTGACCACCAACATGTAACCTTGACTTCGAGCCTTTGTGCTTTGGGAAAAGATGAGTAAATGGAAATGCTATTACCCGAAGGCTGAAATCCAAAGTGGAAGAGTGACCAAGATGGAACTTTGTGTGTGCTTTAACATCGAGGATGTTTGAAGGGCCAAAGTATCTGACTTTCGTTGATATGGAAATGATGTGAACGATCGGATGTTGAGTTGGAACTTTGCTAGAGGAACCACAAAATCAGGTCTTGATCTTTGGTTAAAATGAGAAGTATCAATTTGAATTCATCCGATGTTAAAAACTACCAAAGTGAAACCACGAGCGAGTGGAACAATGTCCAAATATTCTAAAACATGATTAATTATCACGCATCTTTACAGGACCCGAAGTACCTACCTACAGTCGATATTGACGACACATGGACAATCAGATGCTACTTTTCCATTCTCCTACATCTATTGACACTTGGAAACGTTTCTTGTGGAAAATTGACTATCGAGAGATGGAATTGAGAGTGTAGAGGAAATGTGTCATGTAGAGAGAGGATGAGTAGATGCAAGAGGTGAGGGGTACGAATAGGTGGGAATGGTGAGTGGTAGGGTGAGTGGAGGAAAGGTGTTGATTAAGGAGAGGAGGAGTGAAGGTGTGGGAGTGGAGGTATTGGATGTTGATTTAGGAATATTTTGGAAGGGAGGGGTAGGTGGTAAGAAGAAATAGGAGGGGGGGTCCGAAATGACAAGGAGGTGCCACGATAGGTGGGACTTGTAGTTAGGAAAACCACTTTTCAGACCCCCCTCCACTGTTAAAGGAAGAAATTTCAGGGGGGTCCGAAAAAGGAGGAGGACCTTTGATCTGGAGATGAGTTGATACTGCTAAGGAAAAATATGTGCGGAATTTATGTTCTACACACCAGTATTTTCAACTTTGGTTAAAAACAAATATGCTCCATAAAAAAATAAATATTTGTATTTGACCTACCTTTTGAGATAGGTGTCAGTCTAAAGCACCTGTTATATCATTGGGAAGTTTCCCCTAAATGATATGCCATTAAAACACCTGCATTGTTTTCTCAACATGAATTGATATGAAAAAATCTCCTAAAAATTCCATACTTATTTTTGGTCATCAGGCTCCAAAAACTAAATGGTTACTTGGATAAACATGTTTTTTAGTCTATGACACCTAGTGATTCATAGGTTAAGCCTAACCAACAAATTTCCAAAATAGATAACTGCATAGAAGGATTACCTATAATTATAGGACTCTAACAGTGGCTCCAACTAGGGTTGGCATCATCCCAGTGAGGTTCCAACAACACCATAGACTAAGTAGCCTTGTTCATTGGGTTGATCCAAAAACTTGAAACTTTCTCTTTCATGAAACCTCTATGACTGAAAATCAATCGATAATATGCTCCAAACCTTAACTGAATCAAATTTAATATAAAATGTGAATTGTACTCTAAAACTGAAACCTAAAACCAAACTGAAAATCAAATTGAAAAATTACTAAAAGGAATGCTCGCCAAGCCGAGCTTATTTGGACATTCCTATCTACCCTACACTATTGAAAATCATGTTGAATCAAATAATACAAAAATTCCAATGAAGCCAATCAAGTAGATGCTAAAACAAGTGGACTATTTGACTGCTTGTTAACAAAATCAAAAGGATAGCTTGAATTTTTGTCCAAAAAATCAAAGCTTTAATGTGTAATGGAAATTGTTGATAACATGATTGATCATTTAAGATGAAAAAATCCTCCATGTAATTTGCTATAGGATCAATAAATTCATGATTAATTACTTTTTCTTCTAGGCCTTTAATTCCAAGTTGATCATGGATGATTTCATTGTTAGTTGTATCCTCAAGCTTAAACCATGATTCTAACTCTACAATTTTAGTCTTGTACTTGAAAGCATAATCCTCAATAGTTTCCAAATCAAAAGATATTACAATTTCTTCTTGTTTTGGAGGAGAAATATTTTCCAATAATTGTTTAGAATCTTAGAAATTATATGACTGAATATGAGAATCCAAAAGTTCAATATCCTTATTAAATCTTTCAAAAACTAACTCAAGAAAAAAATTTACCCTTAGGAGAAAATTTGTTTGATTTCAAACAATGAAATGAGGTTGTTGAAAACTTTTTATCGATTGAAAACTTTGCTAAATTATCCTTGAATTCCTTTAAAACTTCACAATCTAGAGGATTTGTCTCATACCCATTCATCTTGTTTTGCAAGAAATCTGATCCAAATGTATTGGAGTTACCATGAATGCTCTAAAATATGGATTCTTTGACAACGGAGTCTCCTTGAAAACTTTGAAGCTCTCAATACTTTGAACATGGAGTCGCCAGGTGAAAAATTCAACCTTCTCGTGTCTGATCACTGTCCACCATCAATAATCAGATATGGAACTTGATAATATTTTATGAGGAAGATAAAAATTCTTCCTCAGTATGGTCTCCAATATGTTATCACTCTATAGTTTCCAAGGCTGAGAAAGAAATGAACAGAGGTAACTATTTCAACCACTTTGGAGTCTAGGATCTAGCCCTCCTAGACTCAGAGAGGGATCTCTCTATTTGATTTAGCTATGTTCTTCTGAAATTTTAGGCTAGTTATGATAGGTCAAGGTTTGTTTTTTTTTTTAAATGTTTGGTTGGAACAAACAAAATGGGCCATTGGGCAATGGAGTCATTGGATTAGTCCAATCAAGGAATCTTCAATAGAAAACCTTACAGGGTAGGATAGAAAATTGTGTTGGATTCTTAAGATTTTGAGTAATGTGAAAGAAAAGGTGAGGAAGTCGGATTTTACCAGAGAAATTATGAATTCTGGAACTAACCCTCTAGTATAAAACATAGAAATTATTTAAAGTCAGAGACAAAGTGTTCATTTAAATAAAATTTTCACCTAATTTTCTATTGAATAATTCAGAATTTATGGATAATAGATGAATAACAGTGAAAACACAGATACAATGTCAGATGCACTTCACCAACATAAGTGACATGAGAATCATGTAATGTTGCAACTATATTACTGAAATTTGATTACATGAAGCCTTAGATAGTTGTTTTACATAAATGATTCTACTATTCTCTACTTGTTCCACAGATTTTAACTATTACAAATATTTTCTTAAATAACAAATAAATTTCCCTAATTGTCCTAGCTTTTAGGAAAAAACTTATCATAAATTACAAAATAAAAATAACAATGAAACTACTATAGGAAAAAACTCGTATGATTGAAAACTGGTTGGAAAAGGATACCATAATATTCTATCAATCCTCTGTTTCCAGGTGTTTTCCACTTGAGTTTGGAGTTATCTACAATCATTTATTGAATCTCTAAAAACATTAGATCTGGAGTCAAACTTAATCCATATGCTAAAAATAAAATGAAGATGCAATAATTATGGAACAATTTTTCAAAGATATGGAATGATGAAGCTTGATTTTCTTGATTTTTCTTGAAGCGATCATCTACCACTTGCATACTTAGATCTATTTGACTACCTACATATACTAGATGACTTGTTGATTATCATGCTTGAAATCTGGATAGTTGGGATGTTTGTTCCTAAAAAGGAAAAATAGATGAGAGACACCTCTTCACATAAACATATCCTCGAACTTATCCCATCAAGAATTGAATGTAGTATTTTATCATGATATCAAAACAAATCCCATGATTCACTGTCCTTGTTGGAGCTAGAGTCCACTTTGAATGTATCACTGTCACTTATTCTTATCCTTTGACTGTTTATCAAAGCTTGTGGATTCTCAAATGTTCACATTTCCCGCGAAATAGAAGGATCCTTTTTGAAACATTTGTAATTAATCATAAACCAAACAGAACCTTTCCACTCAGAACAATGATTATGGAACTAGGATTTGAGAGCACAAGGAACCCTGACTTTGGGATTTTGGGCTTCGGGTGAAATGAATAAAAAAAAATGCTATTACCCGAAGGCTAAAATATGAAGTGGAAGAATGACCAAAACAAAACTTTTACCACCGACACATAACATTGAATTCAGGCCTTTGGGCTCTGGGCAAAGATGAGTCAATGGAAATTCTATTACCCAAATGTCAAAATCTAAAGTGGAAGAGTGACCAAGATGGAAATTTGTGTGTGGTTAAACATCAAGGATGTTTGAAATCCCGAAGTATCCAACTTGCTTTGATCTGGCGATGATGTGAACGGTCAGATGTTGAGTTGGAACCTTTCCTGAGGAACCATGATTTTGGGTCTTCGGCTTCGGGTAAAATAAGAAGTATCAATTTGAATTCATCTAGTTTTCAAAACTCTCGAAGTGAAACCATGAGTGAGTGGAACAATGACCAAATATTCTAAAACATGATTAATTATTGCGCATGTTTGAAGGACCCAAAGTACCCACCTACCGTCGATCTTGACGACACATGGATGATCATATGCTACTTTTCCATTCTCTTGTGTCTCCTGACACCTGGAAACTCTACTTGCAGAAAAATTGACCATAGAGAGATGGAATTGAGATTGTGGAGGAAAGGTGGCATGTAGAGAGAGGAGGAGTAGATGCGTAAGGTTAGGGGTACAAACAAGCAGGAATGGTCAGTAGTAGGGGGAGTGGAGGAAAGATGTTGAGTAAGAAGAGAAGTGCAGGTAGGGGAGTGGTGGTATCCGATGGTGGTTTAGGCATATTTTGGAGGGGGGGCTAGGAGGTAAGTGGAAATAAGAGGGTTGGGTTTCAAAATGAAGAGGAGCTACCATGTTAGGTGGGACCCGTGGTGGGGAAAACCACTTTTCGAACCCCCCCCTCACCATTAAAGGTAGAAAGGTCAAGGGGGGGGGTGTATGAAAAAGGATGACGATTGTTGATTTGGAAAGGATTTTATACCACTGGGGAAAAATATGCATGGAATTTATGCGCTACACGCTAGTCTTCTCAACTTTAGTTAAAAACAAATATGCACCATCAAAAAAAAAGTTATTTGCATTTGAACTACCTTTTGAGCTAGGTGTCAGTATAAAGCACTCGATATATCATTGGGAAGTTTCCCCTGAATTCTATGCCATTAAAACACCTGCAATATGTAACATCCTTGTTTCCCCCAACTTGTAATTAATCATAAAATAGGATTTCCATGCTAAGGCATGTGGATGAAGTAAATGTATTATTGTTAAATTACCCATAATTGACTGATGGGGGCTGAAGCCTTGAAGTACAAGCCATGATATCTCTAGAGGAAGGAAATCAATTAATGAAAAAAGGACTAGTGGTTGAATCATCAACCATCGCCATGAATGGATGCATGGTCTATATGAAGAATGTCAGCTCGAAGTACCATAGAGACCTGTAGATCCAATATTCCTTCTGAAAGAAGGAACAAGACAGGTAAGAAACCTTCTAAAGGAGGGAAGGTAGGATACATACAGACACACATCAAGAGGGGAGACACCATAAGAGAGTGAAATATCAAAAAGGGGATGCGGGAACCAAAAGTAAGTGCAGAGAACATAACCTAAAGTACCGAACGTGAGCATGATGCTGGGAAATCATCTGATAAACCTTGCAGGGTCATTTTGATAGAGAGAGTTTTCTCTGAGAGATGATGTAGATTCCCTAGTGATATCATGGCCTAGCACGGGGTTGGCCAGAGTGCTAATAATGAATTCCACTGAATCTATGGTTGGGTGGAAAGTCACACACCCATAGTCAGTTAGATGGATGCAACTTGTAATAGATACGTATTCTCATACCCTATGAAATTGAGCTATAATTGTATAATAAAATTAGATATACTATGAATACCATAGCAATTGCACCATTTGAATCGTTCTAGAAAAAAAGTTATAGCAAAAATGGTAAGATGACCTGAAAATAACATACCTTAGAACACCAAAAGACTTCATCCTCCCTTGAAATCCGGCCTTCTTTTACTTCTTCTTCCCTATGAAATTCGACTTGTATCAAATGAATGTATAATGATATTTATTTATACCATTTATGTCACTTTCTTTTAACATTAGGGCCGACCTGACACTTTCTTTTTTTGTAAGTATTTTCTTTAATTATTTTCAGGGCCTACATGTACTTCCTTTTTCAGTTCACTTTGTCATCTTCAAAAATTCATTTCTCCTCAACCATGAGCATCCATGTGATGTGCCACATACCACTCGAAACAACTTGATGTATACTATACATTCATGGGTGTTGTATATGCATGTGCATTTTCCTTCATGTCCAAATACCTTTATCAATCTTGCAGTAAAAAACCCATGACTAGGGTTGACATCAATGACAACAATCAATCTTCCAACAATTTCAACCATCGATCAGACTTGATGAAGTTTATAAACTCGCAAAATATGAAGCGTCTTTTGGCACAGCCTTTGGTCACCACCGGTGGTCATGAGAAGGGAAGGAGTCAGTTTAGATAAGCTCCATTTTGGAGTTTCGAGGATCAGGACATGGAGTGTAACAAAATCTTTACCACGGGGATCTCGAAATTCCGAAGTGAGAAATGGTGAAGTAAACACAAGTTTCTATGAATTCAATCCAACGGTGCAAGTGAAGTTGAACAAAATCACAGGGCTATTTTTTCGCTTCCCAGTGTAACAGCTAAAACAAATGATGATCTCTGCCAGAGGACTCAAAGAGGACTGAGTTTGATCACCAAAGAAGATGAAGAGTCTCAAGGAATCTTCTACTGGATTGAGGATTATTGATATAGGCAATTGACAGATGGAAGGGGATTGAAGTCTATAGCTGAAAACAGAAAGGACAAGCTCATCTAAGATAGAGAAGACAAAGAGTCTCAACTGCCAGAGAGGCTGAGGAATCTCAGCATGACATCCAGTGATGTTGAACGCGTGGGAAAACCGCAGAGAAGTTGAAGGGTTACCATGATTATCAAACAAAGCACTCGAGATGTTGAGGAGATGAACGCGGTGTGAGCAGGAAGAGGCATTGAGTACATTGCATGAACAAGGTGCACATAAGGTATAAGTACATGGCACAGAGAAGTGATGAGGTTGTTGTTGCTGAGGTGAAGTAATGCATGTGTGAGGAAGCAAAGGGGTGGTGTAGCATATGGAATGGATAGAAAACAAAAGGTGCATTGAATGGGAATTGCACACAGAGCACAAAAGGAAGAAGAACAAAATGGGCAACGGATGCATGCTGGAAGACAGTGAGGAATGTTACAGGTATGAACTAACTGAGAGGGGGGGGGTGAATCAGTTAGTTTAGATTATTAACAATCTACTCACATTTCCAACTTTGAATCATTAATCTTAGTGGCAGTGAGTCTTTACTGTGAAATCCAAAGTTATAAACATAAAGAAGATAATATAAAGAACAACAATCACACACAGCATTCATTCACAAGTACGAGACACAGATTTTTCAAGAGGAAACCCAACCANNCTCATCTTTTATGAGCACCAACTCATAGAGGCTACAACCTTTGATTGCCAACACCAACTGGCTGAGAGCACCAACTCCCACAGAATCCCAGCACCCACTAGGTGGAAGCACCGACTTCCTTTTTACTTCAGCACCAACTGAATGAAGGCA
>CBVK0103036092.1:0-11829 GCA_900067695.1 Picea abies | reverse complement strand
AATTTCTGTAAATGGCCTCCGAAGTTTAGGGTCTGAAACGTTACAGAAAAAAATTTATAGCAAAAATTCTGCAATGACTCATTTCAGGATGATTCCAGAACCCTATCTTGTATAGGATGTATCTCCGAAAGTATAAGGCCTCAAGAGCTGAATTTTTAACCCAATGTACCCTGATCCATATACTAAATATCCTTCAATACGTTCCTTATGAAACGTTGTAGAAAAAAAGTTATAGCGAAAATTCCACGGTGTCTCAAATGTAGTAGCGAAACCCCAAGACCTTGAGCTCTGATACCATATGTTTGGTATATATAGGAGACTAGGAGGTATAATTACAACTAATGGCCTAAAGCTGACATAAATAAAATAAAATTACTAATATAATATGCCCCAATTAGGGGTAATGAGCCAATATTTGAGATCTCTGTCAGATAGGTTCAACCCAAAGGTCTCTGCTATAGAATAAATTAATGATCTAAAAGATTTGGCTTTTGATCAACTTTTAGGAACATTGACTACATATGAAATGAGGATAGGTAAAGATAAATCCAACACCAGAGAAGCTTCTTTTAAAGTAGATAAGAATGAGAAATCTGAGCCTAATGAAATTGAAGAAAAAATTGTGAGAAGACTAAAGAAAGGATCAGGCAAGTATCAAGGAAAGTTGCCATTCAAGTGTTTTAACTATGGAAAGATAGGTCACTTTTATTCTAAGTGTCCACACAAGAAGCAGGGTCAGAATTCTAAAGGTGAAAAGAAGTACAAACCCAGGAGATTTGGTAAAAATAAAAGCTTATGTATAAACAATGATGACTCTTCAGAAGACACAGATAGTGACTCTTCCTATGAAGATAAGGTTAATGACTTTGTGCTTATGGCCAAAGAGTATTATGATAATAAAAATATAGGAAGTGATGTTAATGGTGAAGAAGTTGTGGTTGATATGGAAGGTGAACTAATCAGTGCCTTAGAAGAGATTGACAGACTCAGACTCAAGAAGAGAAAACAAAAATAGTTGTTGATGCAGTTTGAAAAGAATGGTAAAAAACTTGTTGAAGACTTTGCCCTGCTAAAGGTGGAGTTAGAAGAGGCAAAGAAGATAGAGGACATTCTGAGACAACAGTTATCAAAAAAGAAGGCAAGATGTGAAGCCTTGGAAGAAGACATAGTAAAAAATAGAAAAGAGATAGAGAAGTTTAAAGAATTGTATCTCCAAAATATTCCAATTATTAAAGCCTCAACAGAACTAAATGACATTCTGAACAAACAAAGATCTCCTTTGTTGAAGAATGGTTTAGGCTATGTAAGTGGTTCAAGCAGCAAAGAGACAGAAAGCAAAGATCCAGTAAAGATGATCAAGTTCCAAGTCAGCAGACAATCAGACCATGAGAGTACTCTGTCACCAAAATCTAATAAAGACAAGATGATCCCTAATAAAAAACAAATAGGTCAAAATATGGAGAAACAATTGCCAAGAAGAACGCCACCCTTCAGGTACCAAAATTTCTTCTATGGCTACTGCTTTTACTGTTCTAATTTTGGTCATAAGATTGCAAATTGTCAAATTAAGTTTAGAGACATGCAACTGAGGAGGTCAAGAAATAAACAATCTTTACAACATAGAACTAAGAAACCAATGAATAGACAACGTAGCACCAATCACTTTGACCTACTGAACAATGAGCTTGAATGTTATAATTGTCATAACTTCGGCCACAAAGCTGCAAACTGGTATCTGAAGAATTACAAAACAGATACGAAGATAAAACCCTTAGTTAAAAATGTCAACACATGGAAAAATAAAGATAGTGAAAATTGTGGTCTAGTACTTTCAGCTCAAAAACAAAAGGACCCCTAGTATATAGACAGTGGATGTTCCAAGCACATGACTAGAGACAAGGATAATTTTTTGTCTATAAGTAAAGGCAAAACTAAAAATGTGACCTTTGGAAATGATGAACCAGGTAAAATCAAGGGTAAATGGATGGTGAGTATAATTAATGGCAAAAGAAAATCCCAGGAAGTCCTTCTTGTAGATGGTATGAAACATAATTTGCTCGGTGTAATTCAAATGTGTGACAGAGGATGTGAAGTGGTGTTCACTTCCAAAGATTGTAAGATAAAGTCTGTAAATTCAGGACAAGTGGTGGCTAAAGTCATAAGGATAGATAATAATGTATATGTGCTAAAAGAAGATAGAGAAGAGTGTCATCTAAGAAAACATGATGAGATTTGGTTATGGCATAGGAGACTTGGACATCTAAACTTTGACCACTTAATGAAGCTCAAAAATCTTGAGGCAGTAAAAGATCTTCCAAGAATATCAAAACCACAAGATTATGTGTGTAAACCCTATCAAGTAGGAAAGCTAACCAGGACACAGTTTAAATCCAAGAACTCTACCTCAACAGAGAAACCACTCCAATTAGTTCATATGGATCTATGTGCACCATCAAGACAGGAAGGCATGGGGAAGGAAAACTACTTCATGCCGATCATTGATAATTACTCCAGACTCACTTGGGTTGCTTTCCTCAAAGAAAAAGATGAAGCATTTGAGAAATTTAAAATATTTAAGGATTTAATTGAGAATCAAACAGGAAATAGATTAAAGGTTGTGAGATAATAAATAGGAGGATACTTTATGTCAAGTGATTTCAAGGAGTTATGTGATAAACATGGGATCAAAAGAGAATACACAATCCCAAGAAACCCATAGCAAAATGGAGTAGTTGAGAGGCAAAACATAGCAGTTCGACAAATGGGCAGGTCAATGATGAATGAGAAGAACATTGGTCAAACCTACTGGGTAGAATCAATACACGCAACAATCCATATTCTTAATAAATCTAGCCTCAGACCACACAGTGAAAAGACACCTTATGAACTATGGCATGGAAGGCCTACTACAATCAAACACTTCAAAGTCTTCGGGAGTAAGTGATACATAAAGAATGATAATGAGAACCTTGGCAAGTATGATGATAGGGTTGATGAAGGCATATTCTTAGGGTATTCTACAAATAGTAAAGGATACAGGTGTTATAATAAGAGGTTACATAAATTGGTTGATTGTATTGACATAAAAGTTTATGAAGGAGTCCCAGTAAGAGAGGTAAACAATACTGAATCAACAATAGAGAATATAGGTGAAGTTGAAGCTGAACATGTCCAAGAATCAAAACAAGAAGAATCTGAGTCAGATGAACATGCAAATACTCACACAGACTCAAATCAGCAAACAACATCAAATTCTTCCTCCAGAATTACTCAAAAGAATCATCCTGCAAGTCAGATAATTGGTGAGAAAGACAAAGGTGGACAAACCAGGAAAAGAATAATCAAAAACATCGAGCAATCACATATAGCCTTCATATCCATGGTGGAACCCAAAAACTTCAATGAATATAGTGACGATGTAAATTGGTTAAAATCAATGAACGAGGAACTGGATCAGATTGAGAAAAACAACACTTGGGAGCTTGTTCCTAGACTAGAAGATAAGAATGTTATTGGCTCCAAATGGATGTTTAAAAATAAAATGAATGAACAAGGAAAAATTGTCAGGAATAAGGCCAGATTGGTCTGTCAAGGGTATGCTCAAATAGAAGGATTGGAATTTGATGAAACATTTTCATCTGCAGCAATATTAGAATCTATTAGAATGTTTCTTGCCTATGTTAGTCATAAGAAGTTTAAAGTCTATCAAATGGATGCCAAGTCTACTTTTCTAAATGGATATCTAAAAGAAGAAGTCTATATGGAACAGCCAAAAGGTTTCCAACTATTAGATAATCCTGACTTTGTATGCAAGCTAAAGAAATCCTTATGTGGGTTGAAACAAGATCCTCATGCATGTTATTACAGATTGGATATGTATCTACAAGACAAAGGGTTCAAGAGAGGAACAATTGACAGCAATCTATATATCAAAACAGAGGGTAATGATCTACTCATTGTGTTGGTCTATGTAGATGCCATCATCTTCAGTAGTTATAATGCTTCATTGGTACAATGGTTTTCTTTTGCCATGTAGTCTAAATTTGAAATGTCTATGATAGGGGAACTGTCTTTTTTTCTTGGTCTACAAATTACTCAAAGGCCTGAAGGAATATTTCTTTCTCAAGAAAAATATCTAAGGGAAATGTTGAAAAGGTTTCAAATGGAATATTCTAAACCTATGAGCACACCTATGGTCACTGGATGTAAGTTAAGCAAGGGTGACAATTCACCTGATGTTGATCAGATTTCATATAGGTCTATGATAGGCAACCTATTGTATATCACAACATCCCTTTTAGACATAATGCATGTTGTTGGAATGGTAGGAAGGTAACAGAGTCATTTGTTAGCTATCAAAAGAATATTCAGATACTTGAAAGGAACAATGGAATACGGCCTATGGTATCCTAGGAATCAAAATTTTCAACTATCAGTCTATTCAGATGTTGATTGGGATAACTGCGCCGATGAAAGGAAAAGCATGAGTGGAGGTGCATTCTTCTTAGGATATTCCCTTGTATCATGGTTGAGAAAGAAGCAAGGTTCCATTTTCTTATTGACTACAAAAGTTGAGTACATTGCAGCTGCCACTTGTTGTACCCAAGTATTATGGATGATTCAGACACTTGTAGACTTGGAGGTAAAATATATTGCATTGATCCCAATTCATTGTGATAATACTAGTGCAATCAGTGTGTCCAAGAATCTTGTATTTCACTCCAAGACCAAGCATATACCCATCAAGTATCATTTCTTAAGGGAACAAGTGACCAACACTATTGCTTCTTTGCATTATATTCCTTCCAAAGATCAAATTGTTGATATCTTCACTAAACTGCTAGCAAAATCTCAGTTTGAGTATCTACACGAGAAGTTGGGCGTGAACCCATTATCAACCTAAGAGAGTCCATCCTGTCAGGGGGAGCATGTACTGGTTGAATATATGATACCTCTGAAAAATACTGTAATAGCTCAGGGGGAGCATGTTTTCTTTGACATTGATTTCAATGGGGGAGAAAAGGAGTGGTCTGGATGCTATAGTTGGAGAATAGCGCATCCTTTTAGGGTTTACATCAATGCCAAAGGGGGAGATTGTTGGCATGATTTACAGGAAAGTGTGTGCTTGTCATTGATGGAAAGAACAGCAGGAGCGATGGAAAACAAGAATAGTAAAGACAAGACCCGCAGGAGAAGGTTCGGAGGCCGAAACCTTTGAATACTTAGAAAACCTTCTAAGTTAGAAGAAATCGTAAGCTTGGGAGGAGGAGCGACAGTAGCCGTCGAATCAATTTCAAAGTGGAAGGATAGGATAAGCTAGCAAAGTTGCATCGTAGAAAGATCTAACCGTCGGTCCAAGATCTTGATCAAGAGAGTAGTATTCACTTCCTATATAAAGATGCGAGGAGGTTACACTCAGGAAAGTTTGAGATTTGAAATTCCCAGAATGCGAATTTCCATCAGCCGTCGGATCTAGAGATCAGACAATGACCATTAGATCAAGGAGATCTACATCTACAGATTATGTCACCAAATATCATCCTCAAGGACATGTGGCAGACAATGTCAGCAGACCACATCAGCAAGGACACTTGGTGCAATCAGACAATAACAAGTTTCAAGTTGATTCAACATTTCAGGTACGTGGAAATCACAAATCTGAGTGACACGTGGTAGCTGCTCGGCTTGTGACACATCATCAAATGAAACAAGAGTTATGTCACTCTGGGAGTTTTTCTTTGGGAATTTTACCATTAGTACTCACCCAAAGACCTGAAGTCTCAAATGTCGAGGACCAAAAGTCTTGAATGCCGAAGACCTGAAGTAGATACGAGTCATCCGATCTGAAGATCACTTCAGGTGTATTCTCGATCATTGATCATGTTGTAGGATATGTGTCAACAGATCGTGAACTCCGAGCAAAACTTCTCTGAGAAAACACAAAGGAGAAAGGTTTCAGATTGTCGAAGCCCAAAGTCCTAGAGAAAAGAATAGTCATTGGATTAAAAGAGGACATGCATCGTTGGATCATTGACTCCGGGTGAAATGCTCTGGGGGCAAGCGGAGATTGAGAATCGAAACTCCCAAAACTCGAAAGGCAAAATTGATCTTGTCCATTGGTTTGGTAGGCCACATGTCACATAATTGTTGAGCTAAGGATCATACATTGAAAAATGAAATAAGGAAGATTCATCGATTGAAGAGGACATATGTCAACAAATCTTCCATTCCAGAAGATATCCAATCAGCAGCAACAGGGTTTGAGATTTGAAAGTCCTGAAGCCTGGATCATGAAGTAAATATCAATCGTTGATTTAGGAAGGTGAGATCTGATCCATAGACTTGATAGGACAGATCTGAACCATCCGTTCAGGAGCACCGTCAAGATCGTAATATCGACAGTCCCGTCACATTGTGGGCATTGAAGATGCGCGAACTTTATTTCGAAGATCTCGCATGAAAGATAGGAAAGGAAGGTTGATAATAGTTGTTGATTGAGAAGCATCACCAAGGGATTGGAGATCAACGATCATGCTCCATTGCGGGGCCAGAACATTCTCGAGCCTTAATTTTTCAGGAGTGGGCCGTAATTGAAACGAAAGGTTTTGAGAAAGGATGCATGGAGGCTCGTAGTGAATTGTAGGGTGAAAAGAGGGTTTCCCTCAAACTGCCTATAGACACGCCCACAATCATATGGTCACATGAAGCTCATAGCCCAAGTTCATATCGTGAAACAGAGCCAACGCTCACTAGACAGAAGTCGGGAAGCGCCTTTCAAATAAGTGTTTGGTCACCTCTGGTAGTCACGCAAGAGAAGGGGCTTAGAAGCCAAATAAGCCATAATTGATTGGTTGTAACTGACAAAGAAGACAAAGAGTTTCGACAGCCAGAGAAGCTAAGGAATCTGAGAATAATGCCTATAGATGATGAACACACTGAGTATAAATGCCAGAAAAGATGAAGAGTTGTGATGATGATCAGGGAGAGGACTCGACGTGACAAAAACATGTAGAACAGAGAAGTGAATGTGGGTTCGCAAGTTAGCTATGCAGTTGTGAGGAATAGATGCAGTGAACTACCTGCAAGGTAGAACAATGATGCATTGAAGAGAATGCAGAGGCATAACGCATAGAAGTGAGATGACTCACAGAGTATAAAATGGAGGAGAACAAAAAGCGCAAGGGAGGCATGCAGATAGACATTGAAAGCAGGAAGAGAAGAGAAGTGTAGCAGAACGGTGATGAGACTGGTATGCCATAGATAAATGTTCTATCACTGTGATAAATTCAAGAAAGAAAATTATTATATTTCAGGGTGCTAGGGAGGTGCTAGGGAGGATTGGTGTCCTTAGAGTTTCAAGTGGGTGCTTGAACACAGGGAGTTGTAGCTTTCATCTGGTTGCAGCAAGAAAAACTAGGGTGGAAGGGTGGTGCAAGGGAGAACTATTGTTCTCTGTTATACAGGTTGGTGCCTGGGTGACTGGAAGTTGGTGCTTCCATCCAGTTGGTGCTGGAACACTCAAGGAGTTGGTGCTTCCTTCTAGTGGGTGCTAGAGAAACCAGAGAGCTGGTGCTCTCAGCAAGTTGTTGCTTGTAAAACAGAGTTTGTAGCCTCAAGAAGAGTTGGAGCTCATAAGAATGATAATGTACAGAAAATAAAGATTACTTATCATATCAAGAAGAAGAGATTTTTTCCCTTTATGGGTTTCCTCATGAAATATTTGTCTCTGTATATTTCATGTGTGTGATTGATGTTGAATATTCTATTGCTTACTTTCCTACCTTATTGTGATCGTCATTGAGTGTTCTGTAAAGAGTTTTAAAATGGGCATAATTTGTTAAGAACAGTAACAACTGATTCACCCCCCCTCTCAGTTGTCCAACATATCATCTATTGACTAAAATCATTATTGACCAAGATTCTAGATTTGTTAACTTTTTTTGAAGACATTGTGCCAACATCTTGACACATGTGTTTTTATCCCAATAGCATTCCATCCTTAAAAAATGGGCAAATCAAGGTTGTAAATCACATAGTGGTATAGTTTCTTCAAATGTACAACCACAAGCATCATAGAATGTGGGAGGAGGGTCTCCCATACATTTAGCACAACTACAACAAATCTTATCACAATCCTACAAGAAAGTGTCATTTTGAGATATATTATGGATTTCAACCCTCAGTTCTTGTCAACTTAGTTATTTGACCTAATGTTTTTATCAACTTATACTATGAACAATGACAAATAAAAAAGGAATTCAATCTCATGGATAAGGTTTGTGAGATTCAGAAGCAAGCATGACAATTGTTGTAGAGAAATAGTGAAAAATCCAAGGCTCAACATGACAAGCATCATGTTCCTCATTCATTTAAAATTTGGGATCAACTTTGATTGCATCGAGAAAAATAAAGATTTAGTGTCTTGCATAGGAAGTTAAATCTTTTAAGATATAGTCCTTACACCATGTATGATAAAAGTGGAAGAAACGATTTTAATCTTAGCATTCCACCACACCTAGGTTTACATTTAGTATCCAATGTGGACTTACTTCGACTATGTTTTCCACCATTTTTGGAATAGAGTAAATTGTATCTTTAAGAGACAAAATACATCCACTTATATGTTTAATATCCACTTGTAGTTAACATTATTGTTGAATAGCAAGAACACCATAAAATTGACTAGGCAATTCTCTTATTTTATGTAGATAAAGTAGGGTATCTCTTAGCCAAAGAAAAGTGGTATCCAATCATTGAATTAGCACACAAGTTTCCTCATCTACATAAGTAGGAAATGGAGACCATTTCCAACTAAGGGGGAAGGTATAATCCATCCCAAAACTTGACAAGCAGCAACTGACTAGTTCACAATCCTTAATTGATTCCTTGGTTAGATCTCAGTCAACCCTCTTATAGACATTATTCAACCCTCAAATCAGTTGTGTAATGACCCCTCCGTTACAACGACAAAAGAGATATATGATAGGTAAAAAAAAAACTTTTAATGTTGCGTTAGGAAAAATACATCACAATTTAATAACAACGTCATTAGAAAAAATGCAATATATAAATGAAACAACATTAACGCATTAACAACAATCACAAAGCAAAGCTGACACATCATCTTCATGGATGACGAACACATATCGACGCAATATCACAATAAATAGACTTTATTTTTACCTTTCATATACTAGGGGGATCGTATCCCCTTACTCGTCTTTACTAATAGTTTTATGTTAGAATGTGCTAGGATTTTTAGGTTTGAATAAAAGTGCAAGTCTTGGAGTTCCAAATATTGTTGAGGTTTTCAGTGCTCTACAGTGAACACATGTCCCCATGTTGGATCCATATGTTACCCCCTCACATCTAGGGGTAACTAGAGGAGATTTTTTCTCTGTGATCCACATTACAAACAAAAGTTTGGATGATGAAATTTTGGATTCTCCATAGATATTTTCCCACATATTCCTTCCATTACATGCTCGGCTCACTCACATCAAATGACATGGTGCATTACACACTGAGATACATTATTTTGATACTTCTTATCCAATGATAATGTCAATTTTTTGGGAATGAAAATGGTGATCATGAGTTTAATTGGATAATGAATAATGATTCTTTGGATTTATGATTTTTTCCTTGTTTCACCTTGGTGGTCATCATCATCTCCTAGTCAAGTGTTCTTACTCTTGGGAAAAATCGTACTATTGGGTGGCCTTAATAGGGGTAATGTGTCCATGCCCCTTTCCATAAATAACATATTACATCTATCCTCTATCTATTGTCCTTTATTTTGGGTGGTTGTTACATGTATCCCAAAACATTTGATGCTTCATAATCCTATGAGAAGAAGGGGATTGAATGCTCGAGGTTGATGCAATTTTATAAAAAAAATGATATAGAAAGAGAAAAATCCCTAATTCAAAATGCAATGCAAAGAAACGAATAATAAAAGCAAAGTCTAAAAACCAAGAAAGAAAATGAAGCATGATATCTACCCCCTCACTAGGAGACCATCACCCCAAGTCCTATGTAATGAATGCATACCTAACAAAAGGACTTAGAAAATGAAATTCAAAAGCCAAAAAAGGTTGAAGTAATAAAGAAAAAGGTAAACATAGATTTGGAATGGCATATTGTCAAGGAAGGGGTAATTCATTTCCTAAGTGCTCCCTCTACAAAGGTGCTCATGTGGATGATTAACTTATGTGACCTTGCATGTAAATGGAATCCACCTATGAAGTAAACCCCAAACCATACCACATTCCATTGCACATACTCCTTGATGGGTTCCTTGGGACATAATTCTTATCTTGGGAGCTGGCACAGTTAATAGGGAATAATAGTGATCCTACCATACTAATTTGTAAATTGTTGTGGATATTCCATATAAACATATTGTTGGAAATATGGCTACAACAGAGATGACGCAGATAATCAAGGTTGTCATTAATGGCAATCGATTGTGTATGGAGAACAGATGCAGGAACACAGAAGCTGAAACACAGACACTGCAACACAAATGAAACACAGACGCTGCAACACCAATGCGAACACAGACGCTACAACACCAATTCGAACACAGATGCTGCAACACCAATGCGAACTGCTGCAACACAAATGCAAACATAGACGCCGAAACACAGTTGCTGAAACACAGACACAAATGCTGCAACTCAGGAGATGACGAAGACGGTCAAGGATTGTCATTGATGGCAATAGGTTATGAAGCAGTCAAGGTTGACAACACGCACAAGAGATACTGGAACATAGAAGCTAAAGTGCTGAAACACAACTGCTGAATCACAGATACTGAAACGTAGATGCTGAAACACAAATGTTGAATCACAGATGCTGAAACGTAGATGCTAAAACACAAGTGTTGAATCACAGATGCTGAGACGTAGATGCTGAAACACAAATACAGGATCACAGATGCTGGAACACGACTGCTGGAACACGAATGCTGGAACACGACTACTGGAACACAGCGTTGCATGAGGTGGCATGTGTAGAGGAGGCAGAGTAAAGAGCCAGTTCAGAAAATCAGGGAGAATGCTGGCATGGGAAAAGCAGAAGAACGAATAAACGAAAAAGGAAACTGCAGTTGGAGTTAAGAAAAGCAGAAAGACTTTTAGTCTAAAATTAGACTGGCAGTTAAGACAGGAGGAACACAGCGTTGCATGATGTGGCATGCGTAGAGGAGGCATGCAAAGAGTCATTTCAGAAAATCAAGGAGAATGATAGCATGCAAAAGCAGAAGAAAGAATGAAAGGAAGGGAAACTGTAGTTGGAGTTGAGAAACGCATGGAAAACCTCTGCATGTGGTGAATCTATATAATGCGCTGGAACAGAGATGAATAGTTGTTGTTGAAGTGAGAAAGAGGAAGTGCTCTGGATGTGAGAAAAGAAGGAGGCGAACCTGCGTGACAGGAGAAGGAGCTGAGAATAGGCTTCAGAGGACAGTGAAGCTGAGCAGCAGATCAAAGGCAATAAAACAGAATTTGTGGCTGAGCAGTTAAGAAGATCAGAGATGGTTAAATCAGAGCAGCATAGTAGAAATGGTAAGCACGCTATATCAGAATAAGAAAATTGATTTGAGAAAGATTTTTATTCAAGAAACTAGGGTGGTAGGGTGGTGCTAGGGAGACGTATGTTTCTTTCTCTGCAAGTGGGTGCTTGTAGAATCTGAAGGTTGGTGCCTTCATTCAGTTGGTGCTGAAGTAAAAAGGAAGTCGGTGCTTCCACCCAGTGGGTGCTGGGATTCTGTGGGAGTTGGTGCTCTCAGCCAGTTGGTGCTGGCAATCAGAGGTTGTAGCCTCT